>JAOXJP010000015.1:9456266-9503225 GCA_025762735.1 Platanus orientalis | reverse complement strand
CCCCCCCCCGAGACACAGAGAACGGTTAAACTTTGTTGAAGAGAATATAGAGGAAAACAAAAAGAAACAAAACATGATTTATTTATTGTTAAATACATGTCCCTTCGAACGAAGGGATGTTCTGCTGATTTATTTCCCTTGTTGATTAAAAGTACAAAATTTGGTAGAGATTGAGATTTGAGATAAGACTTCACTTATTATTATTATTATTATGTATGAATAACAAGCTTTATTGAAAGAAGAGAAAGAGGAGAATATGCATAATAAAGTACGATAGACCAAGAAGGTCATGAAAGACAACTAGATCTTACATGATAAAAGATAAGAAACTATACATGAGTATCAATCCCTAGTAAGATCATTTATAGGTAATCCATCAAATTCCTTTGAAGCAATTGGAGATCCTTTTATTTCTCTTTCTAAATTTCCCAACAAATGTCGTGGAGGATCCTTATATAATAAGACAAGGTGTTTGTCAATACTAATATGCACTTAGCTGGAAATATGTGATTAGAGCCGTTGATTTATGTGGCTGTGGATATAACCATCCTTCTTCAAAAGGCTTGTTATGCACAATTGGAGTGGGTAAATGTAGTTTGTCCGGCCTTAATACACTTGGTTTAGATCTATTTGAATGGAATTACTGCTGCAACCAAGCTGCCCCTTAAAGATCTACATGGGTGACCTAAACAGGAGAAATTTCTCACCCCTTGGAAAGGAGAGTGGATTGTGTCCGCTCCCCTAAATACCGTTAACCTCCGCTTGGTGTCACGGGGTGGACACATCAGTGCCGAAAAGTGATTTACACTTTTTGAGGGGGCGCATATCACTTCTCAGCGCTGATGTGCCTGCCCCTTGACACCGAGCGGAGGTTAGCGTTAGTTAAGGGGAGCGGACACTATCCTCTTTGCTTGGAAGAGTAGTCCATACAACATTGGATTAGATACGTGGCTCATTGGTCCTGATGACTGCATTTACTTTGATCGAGATATTCAGTATATCTAGCAATTCAAAATATAGCTTTTGCTCATACAATTCAGGTCATAGGATGGTAGTTTCTCTTAGACATGGCACATGTGAGAAGTGGCTAACCATTTGAACAGGCAGAGCTCATCAAGAATGAGTTTGGCCTCATCGACTTCGTAAAAATCTCTAGAAAAAATCCTAGTGTTAAATACATTACTGTGCCCTTATGGATTTGGTAGGACAACTTAAAGTTAGCCTAAAGTAAGAATGACGTCAGGGGACAACCCATCAGTGCACAAAATCTGAACCCGAAGCAGCTAAATCTCCAACGAGAGAAACATGGAACAGTACTTGTACTAAAATGGTACATAACTTCAACTAACCATTCAGATGTTTATTTAGAGAACATAGTCATATTGAAATTCATTCAAAGGTTTTTCCTTTTCAACTGTAAGATTGGTGTTAAGGTCCATACTAACACAAGATGGGTCAGGCGAGGGTACTCTTATTGAATCGAAAGTTCGAAATCACATCCTGATTAATCTAAAAAAAATTAATTAAAAGGAAGAAGAAGGCTGGATAAAAAGATAATAGGTTGAAATCGCTCCTCTAGGTTAAGAATTTATATAATACTAGCAGTGAACCTGTGCGAGTTTGCACGGGCAGTGTAGATAGGGTTTAAATGAAAGTAATGCTATATGTGTGTTGGAGTGATAAGTTGTTTTTTTCTTTTCTAATAAAACTTAAAAATCACAACTTATAATATGGGATTAAAATGATTATTTAAAGAATTGCCAATTTTTAAGTTCTAACATTCATTACAAACTTTAAAATTTTCAAAGCTAAATAATCTTTAATAAACCAAATCTCGTCCCTTTAAAACCACCATATATAATATCCAACATTTTGGTGCAAAATATCACCAAACAATAGATAATGAATTCAAATAGTATGTATACCAATGTCCCCTTGCCTTGGTGGTTGCGATATCTCTCTTTTAAAAGGACATAGGTTCAGTTGTATAGATAGATAGTAGTTTGCCGTTTGTGAAATGTTTGAACATGTAGAAGCTTGTCTCAAGTTTGTTTCTCACACAACTTTGAGAAGATAAATGAATAGCATACACATAATATGCAATTTATATCATGCAGTTGAACATTAGCAAAAGTGTATATTAAGCAAGTCATATGGATTCAAACTTAAAAGGAATATTTGACAAATATTCATTGAGGTGTTGAGAGTAAAAATTTATTTCTCTATTTTTTTTGGGTTATATTTATTTTTATCTAATAATTCTATGTGATCTTTTGGTATTTATCTTGATTGAAGATATGAGAGACATTGTTTCAGTAGTAATAGAAAGATGGAAAAAATAAAACCCAAAATTAATAATTAATAATTTCCTCTTTTTATTAGAAAGAGTTTGGTAAAGAAAGAGATTCATGCAAAAAAAAAAAAAAAAAGACGTTGAAAAGAGAGAATATATTAGGACAAGAGATGATATCTTTTGGAAAGAGAAACTAAAATTGAGGACGAAATAAACTTATTCAATAGAGTGGAGATATTAAGAGGAGAGAAGAAACAAATTAAATAGATAAATTGAGATGAGAAACTAAATAGATAAATTAACGAGTGAGACTTTTTTTAGAGAAACTAAAATTTATGAGGAATTAATAGAAAGGAAAGAGAAGAGGGAAAATGTTTTGGAGAATAAGATATAATCAACATGTACAAATTTGCAATTGAATGGAAAGTTTGCCGATATTTTAAAATATTTTCGTATTCCATATTGGAATATGTTAGTAGCCTAACCGAATCAATTGCAGTGAGAATACCTACCATTTGTTGAGACTTGTCCATTAAAAATTTTAATTAATGAATGACAGTTTTTTAATGTGATTTGTTGAGATTAACTAAATAAAAAAATAATTAATGAATGTTAGTATCCTAAAGGATTTTCTCTTTTCAAAATGGGTAAGTCTCCAAAAACTGCAAATTTTTTGTTAATTGTTTTTCTCTTTTTTATTATTATTATTATTATAATCACTCACACTCTTAATTTTTTTTCATAATTACACCTTACCTAAAAGTAACATCTTCCTTTTCTTTCTATCAAAATCACTTACTCTCCATTTTCTTTTCCTAAAATTTCTCTAACTTCTTCTCTTACATTATCTCTTCCTAAAATTATTCCTACTCTACAATATAATTTTCATAATTCTGCTCACCTAAAAGCTCTCATTTTTTTCCTATGTTCTCTCTTTTTTATTCTATTTATAGAGAAGGAGTCCATCTCTTAAATTTTTTAAATCTCTCATCAAATCATATCTCTCACCAAAGGGTCTATATATAAAATTAGTAATTAGATAATTTTAGTAGTCTCATAAGTTACCATTTTGAATAGTAAACTTCATAAGAAAAAGATAATAAATAGAGAAAGATTTTAGGGCTAGAGAGAGGTGGTAGGTTTCTTTAATTTTTAAACACAAACAAAAAAGATATAGAAAAGTATGTTCAAATTTATCAAAACCACAAAAAATGATACAAATATCAAATCAAAATTTTCAAAAATAAATTAAAGTTAAAAATTTGAAAAAATGATTAAGAATAATGATAATAATGATAACTCTCAGAAAATTACAAAGAAAGCGTATCCTCATCCCGATGATCATCTTCTATTTATAGCCGAATACAACACATAAACGGTTACAATGAACTTAATTCTCTTCTGATCTCTTAGACCTAACTAATCACTTAGAGTTAACTTACAACTGATAACTACCTAGCTACGTCTCATTACTAACAACCCCCCTTAAGTGAAGGTTCTACGTAACTTGGACCTAAAGCATTTGAATTTACAAGTTGAAACAGCCTTAGTAAAAATGTCGGCAAACTGGTCCACAATAGACACATGATGAATAGATACCTTCTTTTGAAGAACTTTCTCTAATGAAATGATAATCCAGCTCAATGTGTTTTGTATGAGCATGAAACACAGGGTTAGACTCCAAGAAAATTGCCGATAGATTGTCACACCAAATAACTGGAATCGACTATACATGAATCTTTAATTCTTTCAACAACATAGTTAACCAAGTAAGTTTAGCTATAGTAGAGGCAAGTGCTCTCTACTCTGTTTCCGTTGAAGACCGAGCAACTGTGGGTTGTTTTTTAACGCTCCATAAAATGGGATTGTGCCCATAGTAAATGACATAACCTGTGGTAGACTTTCTATCGCTAAGATCTCCTGCCTAGTCAGCATCACTATAGGCTTGAAGTGTAAGAGGACCTGAAGTATAATGCAACCTGAAGTGTAGTGTGCCTTTTAGATACCATAATATTTTCTTCACTGCTTGAAAGTGTGATTCTAATGGTGCATGCATGTGTTGACACGCACTATTCACTGCAAAACTGAGATCAAGCCTGGTAATGGTAAGGTACTGCAGGGCTCTGACTATGCTTCTAAAGAATGAAGGATCAACAAACTTGCAATCAGAACCACTGATGATGTCTTTCTTGGTGGACATTGGTATGACCCCTTCTTTACAACTAATCATACATGCCTTTGTGTAAAATGGACCGTGCGTAGTTTTCTTGTGAGAACACTAGACCAGATTCATTGTGCTGAATTTCTAAGCCCAAAAAATGATTCATAAAACTAAGATGATGCATCTCAAAAGTATGAGATAAGGTTGTTATTAATTGTGTAATGAATTTGGTGTCATTACCTGTCAATAGGATGTCGTCTACGTAGACTAAAAGAATTGTTATGGAACTTGGAGCATGTCTAATGAAGAGAGAGATATCAGTTTGTTTGACAAAGAGAAAAAACTTGTTGAGTGAGAAAGGCAGAGAAACCGAGAGTACCAAGCCCTAGGGGCTTCACGTAGCCCATATAGTGCTTTACGAAGGCGACATACATGATTCGGATAATTGGAGTCAACAAAACCTCTCGGTTGCTCCACAAAAATCTGTTCTGTAACAAAGTCGTGGAGGAACACATTTTTTATGTCCAATTGTTGGACAGGCCATATAAAATGTAGGGCTAAGCATTACACTAATCGAACAGTTGGCATCTTCACTACCGAACTAAACGTATTGTTGAAATCAAGACCTTGAATTTGATTGAATCCTTTGGCAACTAACCTTGCCTTATGACGAACCACTTTTCCAAAGGCATCCTTTTTCAATTTAAAGACCTATTTGCAGCCGATTACCTTCTGGTATGGAGAAGCCAGAACTAATGTCTAAGTACCTTGCATTTGTAAATCTTGGAATTCTTCAAACATAGTGCGTCTCCAACTAATATCTTTTGATGCTTCAATATAACAGGTTAGTTCAAGCTCTTGTTTCTGTGTAGTTGTAAGACAAAAAAGTTGCTTCGATTTTTGAATACCTGACTTTGAGCGAGTTATCATATGATGTTTGTTACTTGGAGGAGCAACAACCTCTGATAATAATGGAGATGAGTTATGATGATCAATAGTAGGCCGAAATGTTGATGATGTATGTGGGTCAGAAAATGGGTTATCTGTTGAAGACGATGACCCAGGTAAATGATTGTTAGGGTGATCCTGTGGTAGTAGTTGATTATTTTGAGCTAACGATGGAGAATTAACTTCATTAATTTGTAATTCAGGCACGTGCGCTTGTGAGCCTCTATTAGAATTCTAACTTAAGGGAAACATAGTACTATTTGTATCCAACGATTGTTGTGTGTCAGATGGTATAGGTTCAAAATGTTGATGTAGACGAACTCTGAATGGTGAGTTCATGTTTGAGCCAATAGAAGAAGGTTGTATCATAGAAGCCGGCACCAATCGAACATGAGAGAAGTTAGAATGTCCTTCCACCGATGTTGGACCCAAAACAGGAGGTAGTGGAACTGAATCTTCAGTTGAAACTATGTTATTAACTGGAAAGACATTTTCTTTGAACATAACATATCTACTGATATAGAATCTTCCGGTAGTTTTATCATAGCATTTATAACCTTTTGATGCATAACAATATTCTATAAAAACACAAAGTTTGGACCTTGCTTCAAGTTTATTAAAGTTGTATGGTCTTAACCAAGGATAACTTGCATAGATAAATACACATAGAGCATTATAGTCAGGAATAGATCCAAAGAGTTTAGCAAATGGTGAAATATTATGAAGAACTTTTGTTGGTAATTTGTTTATAAGATATGCAACGGTTAAAAATGCTTCTGCCCAGAATGAAGATGACATAGATGTAGTTTGAAGCATGGCTATAGTAGTTTCAACTAAGTGTCTATGCTTTCTTTTAGCAACACCGTTTTGCTCCGGTGTATATAGAGAAGATAATTGATGGGTAATACCATGTAGAGACAAAAAAATTCGAAACTTAGTACTAGTGAACTCTCCCCCATAGTCAATTCATAGAACTTTTATGAGTGTGGAGAGAAAGTTTCAACATAATTTTAAAAATGTTCAAATGCCAATGGAACTTCTGATTTTTATTTTAACAAGTAAATCTAAGAGAACCTGGAGTATCATCAACTAACAAAAGGTAGAATCTAAACCCTGAAAAGGAAATCATTGGAGCAGGGCCCCAGATGTCACCATGAACAATATCTAATGGACATTTAGACATAGTAGTAGAAGAAGGTAAATGTGTTCGATGGCATTTCGCCAATGCACAATTATTACAATCAAACTTACTAGTAGAAGAATTAAGAGGTACATGAACAAGTGTTAAAATGGAATTTAGACCTAAAGATGATGGATGTCCTAGGCAGTTATGCCATACAGAGTCAATTATCTTTCGAGTAGAGAGTGCTTGTGGTTGGGAGGAGAAACTTGTGGCATCTTTGGTCTTAGGTAAATGATAAAGACCATTTCTACTAGAGCCTTGATGGATCAACCGGTTGGTAGTCTTGTCCTGAATAAAAAATCATTGAGCATCAAATGATACTATGTAATTGTTATCCTTGGTAAATTTATTTACATAAATCAGGTTTGTAGTTAGAGATGGAACATGTAAAATGTTTGATAAACTAAAATGATGGGTAGGAGTGTTTACAGTACCCGAACCAGTGTGCTTGATTTGCAGTTCTTGGCCTAACCCAACCGCTACCTTTCCTGGTCCCTTATACAATGAATGTAGTGATAGGGCTAAGAAATCGGGTGTTATGTGATTGTTGGCCCTAATATCAAGATACCAGTTGGGGTCAATCACTTCTGGAGAGACCGAGATCAATGTTGTAGGTGAATTGAAGTCAAGTTTTTGATTTTGTGGTTGATAGTTGAGGTTCATATGATGATAACAGTCTGCATTAGAATGGCCAGACTTCTTGCATATTTGATAGTAAATTTTGTTCTTGTTAGAGGAGAAATAACGGTACCGACCTTGTCCTCTTGAGCAATTACCTCGTGATGCATACTCAAGCGATCGTTCTTTACTACTACTGACATTTTTGGTTTGCTTGTCTGTGAAAAACACAGATGAAACCGGAAAAGTTTGTGCTTTTGAGCTTGTTGAGATATGCTACTCCTCGATGTAGAGCAATGCTTATAGCTCTGCCATTGATATATTTTGAGCACGAGTACACACCGCCATTTTAAATGGATTATATTCAACCGGAAGTCCTCCCAAAGTAAACATAATCAGATCCTCCTCATCAATCAGAGCTGATACAACGGTAAGGTTATCAGAGATTGATTTGATTTTGTTCAGGTAATCATGCATTGTAAGAGATGCCTTCTTGATGCTCTGCAACTAATTCTTTAGCTAGAGAATGTTAGACCGAGAGACTGAAGTAAATTTGCATTCCAAAGTAGTCTAGACTTCATGCGCATGCTTTAGGTGAAGAACGTAGGGCAAAACACTCTCTGAGATCGTTACAAAGAGGTAACTAAGGAGGTTTTGATCTATTTGAAGCCATTCAATATACTTCGAGTTCAAGATTTGCTTTCTAGCATCAGTGCTAAACTCTGCCAGCACAGATTCAGAATTAAACAAAACGTGTAGAAGATGATGGGCTTTGATTGCGGTGAGGAACTTTGATCGCCACAACAAGAAGTTGTCTCCATTGAGCTTTTATGGTTATGAGAGATGTAAAATTTGAGATCAACGATTGAAGATAGGGAGGAATTGGTAGAGAATTTGCAAAAGAATGCGAAGCGGAAGATGAAGATATTGAATTTGTTTCGATTGAATCAGACATTTCAAAGGTTCTATTATGGATCTGAGAGGACGAATTGTGACAAGAAAGAAGGAGAAGATCACAAAGGATGATCTGTGATGAGGAAGAAGAAACTGGATCTTTAGCTCGAGCAAAAAAGCTCTGATACCATGATAACTCTAAAAAATTACAAAGAAAGCGTATCCTCATCCTAAGGATCATCTTCTATTCATAGCCGAATACAACACATAAATGGTTACAACAAACTTGATTCTCTTCTGATCTCTCAAACATAACTAATCACTTATATATATAATCATTCACACTCTTAAATTTTTTTTTTCATAATTACACCTTACCTAAAAGTAAAATCTTCATTTTCTTTCTATCAAAATCACTTGCTCTCCATTTTCTTCTCCTAAAATTTCTCTAACTTATTCTCTTACATTATCTCTTCCTAAAATTATTCCTACTCTACAATATAATTTCCATAATTCCGCATCACCTAAAAGTTCTCATTTTTTTTCCATATTCTCTCTTTTTTATTCTATTTATAGAAAAGGAGTACATCTCTTAAAATTTTTAAATCCCTCATCAAATCATATCTCTCACCAAAGTGTCTAATTTGAGTTGTCACATACGTTACCATTTTGAATAGGGCTGTCAATTGAGCCGGGCAAGGGTCAAAGAATGAAACCCCAACCTGTGCCTAACCTGAGCCCGAATTATGCCCAGGCCTAGCCCATCATAATTATATAGGCTTCAGGCCGAGTTCGGGTAGCTCGAAATGGTAAAAAATTTATGTGTCACCTGTTAAATTTGAACTTTGGTACATAGAAGGTACATGCCTTAACCACTAGGCCAAAGTGATAGTTCTTGATAAAAGTTTAAAATTTATTTTCTTTTATTCTAACAACTAAACCCTGTTTCATTTTCACCCATATTGGTAGAAGTTTTAGAACTTTAATAACATTTCTTTTCTTCACCATCCAAAGTAACCGAATGAAAAACATTAATATATATATATATATATATATATATATATATATATATAATTATTTTTTCGAACTTTGGGCCAAATTTTGGACTGGTATCAAGTTTTATTCACTTCGGGTCGGGCTAGGCCAGGCATTGGGTTGAAATAACTTGGGTCCGAGCCCAGCTCGAAAATTAGGCTAGGCTTAACATTTAGGCCCGTACCCAGCCTAGCCCGAAATCCAACTTGCCCAACCTGCCCAATTTCTGTGTTGGTCAAGTCGGGATTCAAGCCAACCTGACCCAATTGACAGCCCTAATTTTGAATAGTATACTTCATAAGGAAAAGATAATAAATAGAGAGAGATTTTAGGGTTAGAGAGAGGTGGTAGTAGGGCTATTAATTGGGTCGGGCTGGCCCGAAGCTTGACTTGACCAACTCGAAAATTGGGCAGGCTAAACAAGTTGGATTTCAGGCTGGGTTGGGCACGTGCCCAAATGTTAGGCCCAGTCTAATTTTTGGGCTTAGCTTGTGCCCAAGTTATTTCAGCCCGATGCCCGGCCTAACCCAGACTAAAGTAAATAAAACTTGATGCTAGCCCGAAAAAATGATTTTTTTATTGTATATTAATGCTTTTCATTGGGTTCCTTTGGATGGTGAAGGAAAAAAATGTTATTAAAGCTCTAAAACTTCTACCAATATTGGTGATAATGTAAAAGGGTTTGGTTGTTAGAATAAATAAAATAAATTTAAACTTTTATCAAGAACTATCACTTTGGCCTAGTGGTTAAGACATGTACCTGCTAAGCCTAAGTACCAAGAGTTCAAATCTAACAGGTGACACAAATTTTTTGACCATTTCGGGCTGCTCGAACTGGACCCGAAGCTCGTATAATTACGATAGGCTAAGCTCGGGTAGAGGGGCTCGGGCTGGGTTTAGGTTGATCCTTGCTTGGTCTGGCCTGATTGACAGCCCTAGGTGGTAGGTTTCTTTAATTTTTAAATATAAACCAAAAAGATATAGAAAAGCACATTTAAATTTATTAAATACCAAAAAAAATGATACAAATACCAAATCAAAATTTTCAAAAATAAATTAAAGTTAAAATTTTGAAGAAATGATTAAGAATAATGATAATAATAATAATAATTATTATTATAAATACCAAATAGATAAATCAATATTGGCACGTATTAGGTCAATAAGAAAACTCAAGATTAATATTAAAATAAAATAAATTAATATCACTAAAAATATAAATTAAATTTGTCCAAAGGTTTAATAATAATAAATATTATTATTATTATTATAAAAAAATCAAAGATTGAAATAAATAATAAAATAGATAAATCAAAACAAAGTGAAAAATTGAACCCCAAAATGATATTGCACAAATTTCGATAAAAAGAAAAAAGACCATTACCAAAAAAATATGAAATATTAAAATCTAAACATATAAAAAAATCATAAAAATACATTTATATCAAATCTAAATTAAATTTTGTCATAAAACTTAATAATTATTATTATTATAAAACACCAAATCAAAGACTAAAATAAATAATAGATAGATGAGTCAAAACAAAGTGATGAATTAAACCCCAAAATAAAATCACACAAATTTAGATAAAAAGAAAAATGACCATCACAAAAAAATGCTTCAAATATTAAAACCTAACATATAAAAAAGAACATAGAAATGAAAAGTGAATACCCATCTTAATTTGTCAAAATAGGAAAAGAACATATAATATAAATTTGTCAAAAAAACTTAATAACAATAATAGTAATAAAAAAAATAGATAAATCAAAACAAAGTTAAAAATTAAACTCCAAAGTAAAATCACAATAAAATAAAAACAATCATCACAAAAAAAAAAAAAAAATGCTTGAAATATGCTAAACCCTATAAAAAAAGAACATAAAAATAAAAAATACCTAACCTGGATTAAAGGTGGTAGTGTAGATTATTTTAGTTTAATGACTTTTGGTTGTCCTATTCACACTCACGTGAATGAAGGTAAGCTCAAAGCTAGAGCTAAAAAATATATTTTTCTGGACTATGCATCTAGGGTAAATGGATACAGGTTTTGGTGTCCTGATCCTAAGTCACTCAAGTTTTTTATTATGAAATATGTGACTTTTGATGAGTCTGCAATGCTTAACCCAAAAAGAATAATGTTGACGTAGGCAAGGATTGTGGTGTTAATGAGCATGTGTAGTTAGAGTGTGATATTTCAATGAAGAGAAAATATGACACTTCCATTTAGCCTATTGAGGAAGAAGAGTGAGATCTTAGTAAAGAGGAGGATGCATAAGAGGAATAATAATATAATATTGCTATTGAGAGGCAAATGATAGGGATTAAACTACCTTAAATGTATATTAACTATGCAGAAATGGTTTCTTATGTGTTATATGTAACAAAAATTGTTGAGTATCTGGAGCCTTTCATATACCATGAAGTTGTTACAAGTAGTGAGTCTATACAGTGGGTTATTGTTATGAATGAGGAGATTAAGTGTCTCCATAAAAATCAGATTCGTGAGCTTGTAAAACCGTTTATGAAAAAAGAAGATTGTTGGCTGCAAATAGGTTTACAAGAAAAAATAAGGAACTCTAAGTATTAAAGATATCAAGTGAAAAACATGCTTTATTGTGAAGGGATATCGTAAAAAATGTATGACCTAAAACAATCACCTATAAGTAGTGTGACACTTTCATGATTGGGCATGCCTTTTTTAAGAAGTCAATATGATAGTTGTGTCTGTTTTAGACAACTCCCTGATGTTTTTTTGTGTATTTATTAATATATGTTGATAACATATTTATTACTGCTAAGAATATGTCTAAGATCAACAGGTTAAAAGTTTAGCTTAGTGATGAGTCTGAGATGAAAGACTTGGAGATAATATAAAGAAGATTTTAAGCAAGGAGATTCGTCCGGATAGAAAAATATGAAAGTTGTATTTGTCACACAAGAACTACTTTGTGAATGTGCTTAAATGTTTTGGTATACAAGATTCTAAACCTATAGATACTCCATTTACAAATTACTTTAAACTTTCAACAAACATGTCACCACAGATTGATAAGAAGAAATACATGTCTATATTCCGTATGTAAGTGTTGTTGGGGGCTTCATCTATGGTATGGTGTACACTTATTCTGACATTTCACATAATGTTCATGTTGTGAGTAGAGATATATGGAACATGCAAGAAAGGCACATGCAATGAAGTAGGTACTTAGGTATTTAAAGGGTAGTACAAATATTGGTTTGCAATGTTAAAAAAGCTTTAGATGAATGAAAAAGAGTTCCGATTCAGTATCCAAAAGAAAACAGGTATTGAAGATTATTAGCTAACTCCATCAATGTTTATCTTCGGATTTTCAAGTCTCAAACCTTAGATAAAGGAGGACGGTTGTCCCAAGTTAAAAGTAGAAATAAAAACCCACTCATACCATTTAAAGATGAATCATAGAAATTCATTGTTTCAATTTAATTTTAGGCCCTCAGATATGACCTTAGACCTAATTATGAAACCCATAAAAAGTAACTATAATTTTAAGATAATTATTTTATAAAATATTAATTATCAAGGGTTAACTCTACACCAACCCCCATCTAATCTTCAGACTAGTCCATCATCCAACGACCATTTTAGAGTCCCAACGAATTTGCAAACCTTTTTCCAAGAGAATAATCTACAGAGTCATTTCACCCAACTATCATTTCCCCAACTACCAAAAACCCCCTAAACCCGGTTCATCAAATTAACAATCTCAACCGTTGACCCACCTTACATTCCCATCCATAAATCCAAGCCCTCCTATATGTGGACTTAACAACATCATCCCAATCATTGACTCGAGTTCTTTAAGCTTGGGAAGCATCGACAGTAACGCCGCCCCTCTCGTCATACATTCAGTTGCTGCCCCTTCGATTCCTCGACGGGTCCGTCACTCCATGTTAATAAAGATAACCAAACCCCTCCTTCATTTCTAACCTTCTTCTTCTTCTTCTTCTTCTTCTTCTTCTCTCGCTCGTCCAAACCCTAACCCTAATTCCCCTTCCTCAGGCATGGAAGCTTCGACAGCTCTTTCCCGCATCGGACTCGCAGGCCTAGCTGTGATGGGCCAGAATCTCGCCCTCAACATCGCCGAGAAAGGCTTCCCCATCTCCGTCTACAACCGAACCACCTCCAAAGTCGACGAAACCATAGAGCGAGCCAAGCAGGAAGGCAACCTCCCCGTCATCGGCCAGTACTCCCCACGCGATTTCGTGCTCTCCCTCCAACGACCCAGATCCGTAATCATCCTCGTCAAGGCCGGTTCCCCCGTCGATCAAACCATCGCCGCCCTTTCCGAATTCATGGACTCCGGCGACTGCATCATCGACGGTGGCAACGAGTGGTACGAGAACACTGAGCGCCGAACGCGGGAAGTCGCCGATAAGGGGATTCTCTACCTGGGTATGGGCGTGTCGGGCGGCGAAGAGGGTGCCCGTCACGGCCCTTCGCTGATGCCTGGTGGGTCTTATCAGGCTTACTTGAACATCGAGGATATCGTGAAGAAGGTCGCCGCGCAGGTGGAGGACGGGCCATGTGTGACGTATATCGGTGAGGGTGGGTCTGGGAATTTTGTGAAGATGGTTCATAATGGAATTGAGTACGGTGATATGCA
Organism: Platanus orientalis; assembly: GCA_025762735.1. Taxonomy (NCBI): domain Eukaryota; kingdom Viridiplantae; phylum Streptophyta; class Magnoliopsida; order Proteales; family Platanaceae; genus Platanus; species Platanus orientalis. Next base: position 9,489,446 of record JAOXJP010000015.1, on the reverse strand, counting down.
GTTGATTTCAGAAGCTTACGATGTGTTGAAGGTCGTTGGGGGGTTGTCCAATTCTGAATTGGCGGAGATTTTTGCAGACTGGAACAGAGGGGAGCTTGAGAGCTTCTTGATTGAGATAACTGTTGATATTTTCAAGGTTAAGGATGACTACGGGGAAGGTGAATTGGTGGATAAGATTTTGGATAAGACGGGGATGAAGGGAACTGGGAAGTGGACGGTTCAACAGGCGGCTGAGTTGTCCGTTGCTGCGCCCACGATTGCAGCTTCGTTGGATTGTAGATATTTGAGTGGATTGAAGGAGGAGAGAGAGGCGGCCGCTGAGGTTTTGAAGGAGGCGGGCATGAAGGAGGAGGCTGGAGCAGTGAGGAGTGGAATCGATAAGAAGAGGCTGATTGATGATGTGAGGCAGGCTTTGTACGCTTCAAAGATATGTAGCTATGCTCAGGGAATGAATTTGTTGAGGGCGAAGAGTGTGGAGAAGGACTGGAATTTGAACTTTGGGGAGTTGGCAAGGATTTGGAAAGGTGGTTGTATTATAAGGGCTGTCTTCTTGGATAGGATCAAGAAGGCGTACCAGAGGAACCCTCAATTAGCAAGTTTGGTTGTTGATCCAGAGTTTGCGAGGGAGATGGTGCAGAGGCAGGCGGCATGGAGAAGAGTTGTGGGTTTGGCAATTTCTGCAGGGATTAGCACTCCGGGAATGTGTGCTAGTCTTGCTTACTTTGACACATACAGGCGAGCAAGACTGCCTGCAAACCTTGTCCAGGCACAGAGGGACTTGTTTGGGGCACATACCTATGAACGCATTGATCGTCCGGGATCATTCCATACTGAATGGACAAAGCTCGCTCGGCAGAGTAAGACTAGTGTTGGTGCTTTTAACTGAGCTTTGTTATTGCTTGCTCACTGGCTAGGTAGTTTGAATTTGAGGTTGATGTTTTTTTTTTTTTTTTTTCAATTGGGGCAGCATGTCTTGCCATGGATTCTCTGCCAAGGCTTCTCAACCATTGTTTTGCCTAGCAATCTTTGATGTTAATAATTGGTGTATGAGTGTATCTGCCTTTGAGCTTTACCTATTAGAATATGTTTTCAAATGATGTCTCTTCATAGCAATAGGGGAAATAATATTTTTCTTCCATTTCTTTTTCATGGTTTTGTCATGTTTGGTTTTGCTTATCCTTGATATTTCCCTTACATTTTTGCAATGCAGACCAATATATTGATCTCCCTTTAATTCTGTTCTCATAATTATTTATTGTGATTTAATTGTTGATTTTCAATCACAGTTGCTGATTAATCAAATTCGGAGTTCACAAGGGGAGTCTAAAGAGAGAATCGAGGATTTGCATGAATTAAATTTGTTTTCCATGTAATTCAGTGATTAGATTCAATATTGAACATTGCCAACATGGTTCTGGATAATTTATATGTTAGCCATTTCTTTATATGTTGATCATGGCATAACATCGGTCAGATTTGTCCCTCATTAACTTTCCTTCCTTCTCAGGTGCTTGTTCGTTTGAAATTAGTGATTTAGACTTTCTATTAATAACTATTAATTGTAGTCTTGTAGGTATTGCCAGAAGAGATTTTAAATAGTTGATTCGAACTCTAGGAGGTTGTCTTTAACATAAAATAAGAAATCATACCATTAGTTGAGAAAAAAAAAATCAGAAATGTTACCAGATCTTTGTTATACTCTCTAGAAAGTAAAGACCTAATCATTTGACATTTTCCACTGTGAGCACCTAGTGGGGTGGTTGCCATTTCTTAGGGCTTCCTGTTTCACTCAATTCTTGAAGTCCTTTTTCCTCAGTCTTGGTTCTTTTAAAATTTGCAGTTTCTGCAGCGTTTTCATTTATCTTTAGAACTAAATTGAAATTTCGTATATAGAATTATTATATGTGTTATTCTTTTTTATTCAATCAATATTCTGGGCTCTGAATGGCGATGGGTAGATCTTAGGTTTCCTGGCTAAGAGAGGAGAGTCTTCTTTCTGACTGTTCTTGGAGATCCTTTACCTTCCTTACTTGGCTGAATACTGAAGCCACTCACTCTCTTACCCATTCCTGAGTGTCTCTCATATCATCAATGAAATCCCATTGAAGCCCAGGCTTCAAAAACTAGCAGCTCATCCTTCTTGTCAGATTGCTAATAATCGTCCCTCCTGAAAGACTCTGAAATGTCGATTTCAAAATACATGCCCTGCATCACCTCTTTTTGGTATCCTTGGGACAGTTGAGTGTGATCGGCACAAAGTGAATTTACTTAGCATCTCTTGGTAGCCTGTTAAGTGTATTTCTTTTGAGAGGGAATGTGATTCTTTCATCTCCCTGTTAATCCAGTTCTCATATTTAAGGGAAACAAATTCTTCAAAACCAGTTGAAATTTCAATCACGCAGTCATCATAATGCTTTGTCAATGTTCATGAGGATGAGAGGCTATTAGGGTAGTACTTTGGGCACATAGAGAAAGGTGTTCCATTATGATGATATAAAAGATCATTCCATCAGGTTATTTTGTTTTTTCATGGGAGTCCTTTTTTGCCTAACAGGGTATGCCCAAATCACAGCCTCTTCATTATTGCTGATCCAGTGGCGATAGGGTGGCAGTGATGATGGTGAAAAATCATAGAGAGGTAGGAAGACAATCTAGTGGTAGGAAGACAATCTAGTGTATTATTATATATTTTTAGTTCAAAACAAAAATCGTCCATAGTCTGCATGGTTCAAAATATTTGATATACTACCAATCAACAAACTGCAAGATTGTGTACAGATCTTATTGATTTAAGGGACTTTTTTTTTATAGTTTTTTGTTTTGGTGAAACAATATATATGCATACTTAGAATAAGTGTGGCTGAGATGGGGTTGTTGAGATGGATGAGTGACAAGACTAGAAAAGATAGAATTAGAAATGAATCCATTCACGAGAGTTTAGGTGTAGCACCAATAGGTGATAAGATGAGAGAAAGTCGATTGAGATGATTTGATCATGTGCAATGAAGACCAATGATTGTACCAGTGAGGAGTGAGATGATGCAAGTTTAAGGCACTAAATGGACAAGAGGACGGTCGCAAAATTCTCTCGGGGCATAGCAACTTGTGATTAATGGCAGATATGTCCCTTGATAGAGTGGAATGGTGAGACTGCCGACCCCAAGTAGTTGGGAATTGGGATAAGGCTGTTGTTGGTTTTTGTTTTGGTGATAAAGAGATGATTTCATTCAACAAGGAAAGGCAGCGCATCTAACCAGGAGACATTCAAGTCTTACAAAAAGAATTTGATCCCGCTTTAACTAAAATATGATCAACACAATTTGCTTGCCTATAAACATGCACAAAAGAGCAAGCCACAGTTTTTCAGCTGAAATTTACAATCTTTGATGAAGGGTCTGGCTTGCCAGGGGCATTGGCTGCTATCACGGGACAGAAAATTAGTCACTTTACTACTACCGCCTTTCAAAACAATTTCCTAGGTCCAACAACACGAGCTCAAATCGAGATATGCTGCTTGACACTCCACCTCCAAAGGAGATAGGCAAAAGATCAGCTCAAGTCAGCTACTGCATGAGCACAGTTAGACTAATTACCTTTGGAAAGATTAAAAACTAAAAACTGCCCACAAAAATGTTCATGCAGTAGCTTGCAGTGGGCAAATTTGCTTGAGCTAATCTTTTGGCAAATTTGCTTGATGGGCAATGCTCGCAACTTGATTTGCCTTGTGAAAATGCAAGATTGTTAAGGAACCCTTAAAGGGTATTGATCCAAAAAGAACTTATAAAGATTGTCAATTGTTGGATTGGAATCCAGAGACATTTATGCTAATACAAGATATGTATGGATTTTTAAGGAAGGAATTCTAGATTGACGGTTGATAGCAAAATATGGTTGTACTATGATCAGTTCTAAATCATTTTCCAAGGTATTCATAAATAAAATAAAATAAAAATAAAATTTATTTTCCAACTTAAGCAAACAATCACAACTGTAGGATCTAAAACTTTACAATCTAAGCGTTAAAATTAAACTCAAGATAAGATTAGCCAAAGCTTATCATTATCCTGCAACCAATCTAAAATGATTCCTTGGATTGACTTATCATGTAATATTTAATTTCAACCGTTAGATTTAAATTATCATGTAATATGTATTTGTATGTTGTTAATTTCATTCCACATTGGAAAAAGTACATGTATAGAGTTGGTCCAAGTATATACTTTTATATGTATGGAAGTGTAATTGTAAATCATAAGTCATGCAATTCTAAGTTTGAGAAGAAGTTCAAGAGGCACATTGTACAAGACCGGATGAGGAAGGACCATAAATGCAAGAAACAATGATGATTGTAAGAAAGTCTTAAACTCTAAAGCAGGGTACCTCAAGAGGGTACCTCAAGAGCCAACCATATGTTTAGTGTAGTATGACTTAAAATGTTGAATGGTAAGTGTTTGTGGGTAAAGACCAATATCAATGACCTTAGTTGGATCATAAAGACTTTTCTCAAGAACCTTAGGTGAAACCTTAATAGTTATTGAGCAAAGTTAAGCTTAAAAATGTGAAATGATATCGAACTAACATGTTTGATCGATCAAAAATTGCTTTATTGATCAACTAGAATGGGTCTTAGAGCTGAAACCCATTTGATTGATTGAAAGACCATGAATAAATCAACTAGATTGAGGTTTTGTTTGAGAACCATTTGACCAATATACGCTTGCTCAATTGATGTAAGTTCGATTGATCTAAACCTGCTCAATAGATTGAAACTTGCTTGATCGATCGATCGATCGATCGATCGAATTGTATAGATCGCACATAATATTTTCCAAAATGGAATATGCAACGACTAGTTTTTTTTACCGTTGGGAGAGCCATTGGGGACCTTCTATAAGTGCTTTTGAGTGCTCTATAAAAGCAGAGGTCCACCCAATGGCTAGTACAAGGAACTAAGATTAAAAAAAAGGGTGAACCCTTGGCAATTTCATATTGGAAAATACATTAATTTTTGAGAAGTAACCATTGTATACAACTTGAGAGCTCAAGAGACTAGTATATTTGAGTCAAGGTCGTGTAGCCTAACTTTCCCTACCTATGTTATACATTTTCGAAAGCTTGGAGAGTGTGCGTAACTATCAAATCATCCTCTACTTCAAAGAGGGAGTTCTCACCATTAAATTATGTGAAATTGAAACATCTACCTACAAGAGGTTTGCACATATCCTCATACACACATCTTGGCGTGTCCATCAGAGTCATTAAACATGTGTGCACTCATCAAAGGCATTGAGTGCAAATTACAAGTGAAAGTGTCCATCGGAATCACTGGACACGTGTACATTCATTAGAGGCATTGAATGCAAACTACAAGCGGGAGTATCCATTAGAGTCACTGGACATGTGAAGCATCCATTAGAGTCACTAGGTGCGGATTACAAGTGGAAGTATCCATTAGAGTCACTAGGTGGGGATCACTCGCAGAGGAAGTCTATCATGTGCCATCACTTGCAAGGCAATTTGAGAATCGTTAAACTTGTTAAGTGGTTTTAAGTTTTTTGATTTCTTGTATTTAGATTATAGGTTAAATAGTCTAATAAAAATCAACATAGCTCAAAGAAAAGCTTTCTAAGAGTGGAGTAAGGACCAGAGGATCGCCGAACCGCTATAAATTTGTGTCTCTATGCGGTTGTGATTTTCTACTCTTTTATTTATGATATTACGATTGAATGCATCTCTAGTATATATTATTGGTTTATGTGCTAAGTAGTCAAATTAGCTAAAATCAAATTAAATAAAGTAGGATCTTAAGTTGGATAAGCTAAATAATTAAAATTAGAAAAAGATTCTATTCAGCCCCCTCTGAGATCATTCGGATATAGAAGCTAGGAAAATTTCAATTGGTATCAGGACAAGGTTACTTAATTGGGCTTAACAACCCAAGTTAAAAAATGGTTTCTATATCTGAAATGGCTTCTGAAGAGGAAAATCTATCTACTATATGACCACCTTATTTTGATGGCACAAATTATGCTTATTGGAAGGCCTGGATGAGGATCTTCCTTAAGGACAATACGTGAACATCTAAAATTCATTTGTTTCCAAATGGACTCCTATTAAAGATGAAGAAAGTAAAGATTTGAGTGAAAGTGAAAATACGGTTTGTAATGCAAATTACAAAGCCTTAAAAACCTTTGTGTGTGTGGTTAGCGTGGACAAGTTTAGGAGACTTTGTAACTTTGAGACTGCCAAGGAAGCATGTGATCTTCTTGAGATGACCCATGAATGTACCAATGCTGTAAAGTTATCTAAGCTTCAAATGTTGACTACTAGATTCAAAACAATTTGAATGGAGGAAAATGAGCAGTTCATTGACTTCTACACCAAACTCCAAGACATAATAAACTCAATGTGGGGGGGGGTCTTGGTGTGGCTATATCTAAATCAAAGATAGGAAAATCCTTAGGTATCTTCCTAAGAGAAACTATCCAAATGTAACAACCATAAAAGAGAGCAAAAACATAGACACAATCAAGGTAGAAGAACTAGTAAGGTTACTCCAAACCTTTGAACTAAAGGCAAATCAATAAAAAAGAATATAACTCTTAAGGTGGATGATGAACCTAGCAGTGATGATGAATTTTCTCTCGTGACTACAAAGTTCAAGAAATTTTTTAAGAATAAATTAAAAGATTTCAAAAAGAGTTATCTTCTCAATAGTAAATTGAGAGAAAACTTAAAATGGAAAGATAAAGCTAAGGAAGAAGTACAATGTTATGAATGTAAAGGCTAACACGAAAAAAATATCTAAGAACAAGGCCATGGTGGCTACGTGGGATGATGACTCCGACACTTTGGATGATGAATCTTCATGCAGTGAAGATGACACTTCTTGTGGTGTTAGAACATTGATAGCAGTCATTGTGGTATCATCAAATGATGTAGAGGAATACTCTAGCAGTGAAAATGAGGATGAGGATGGTAAAGACATTCAAGAGGCATTTGACAAACTTTACATTGAGAGTATTAACCTAGCAAAGGCAAATACTAAACTCAAAAAAGAGAATAAAGAATTAAAAGAAAAATATACTTCTCTAGAAATAAGAGTGGATGAACTTAGTAAAACTTTATCTAAGGAAGTAGATGATAAGAAGAGAGTAGTTGAGTCAAATGCACATCTTTTGAGGAAAATACAAGACTTAAAAAGTAAGCTTCACACTGTAGAAGATCAAAACAGGAAGTCCCCTAAGATGATCGCCTAAAGTGCTGAGAAGTTTGAAAACATGTTAAATATGGGCAAAGAAAATGGAAGTGTGATGGGTCTTGACTACGGAGGATCCTCAAAACCAAAAAAGACCTCTATAAAAAAGGCATGCTGGACCTAATAATACCATTTTAAGGGTAAGGTTCCAGTCCAAAAAGGAAAAGACAAGTTATTCCTGATGCACCAAAATTTCAAGCCTTAAGTTCTAAAACTTCAATAATTAAATATTACTATTGTGGATTTAAATGGCACAAGAAATAAGAAGTGATTAAACGATTGAAAGCAATCTCAACTTCTTGGGAGAAAAAGAACAAGAAAAGAAAACTAAAGAAAATGAGTTGTTCAATAAAATTGAACTCTTGAACTTGAAGAAGAAAAAACTAAATTGAATAGAAGAAGATTCCTCTTCAAAATCATATATGGGTGAAGACAAGTAATCCCAAATGCCTTGTCTAACTAATTAGGCTTTAATGTATTTTTTTAACATGGTTTTGGATGTATTGAAATTAGTTACGTATTGAATGAAAAACCTTGTTTTTGATCCAATGCATGTGTTTATTGGAATATTTCATTTATGCGGACGTATGAATTTCTATGCTTTGTATGCTTTGTATGCTTAACAATAATATGTAATTGTACATTATCTAGCATGGATTTAGGGAGAGAGATTAGATTGGTAGTTCATATTGATTTATCACCTTAGGAGAGAGATATTACCCAAAGGAAGAGATAGCATTCTTTTGAAGAAAAAAAAGAGTAAATTGGTTATACATATGACTTTTGTAGCTCATGGTGCTGAATCATTAACATTTTTAATGGAAAATATCATGCTTGCTGCATGTATGTCTTGTTTAATATCTCTCTCTTATATGAAGTGTATCTTTATGTGCTTTGCATGTTTATAAGTAATACTTAATCCATGCACTAATTGCGTGAATTTAGGGGGGTCCACTAGTCCCTTTGTTAATTCATGTCAAAAAGAGGGAGAAAACTGGAAAGTTTAAACTGGTAACCTTAAGAGGGAGATATAACCCTAAGGGAAAAGACAGATTGTGAGAGTAGAGAGAGATTTGGAGAGAGATTGGGAAAAACATTTGAAAAATATGCCCAATGTTGTGATTATGAGAAACGTGACTGCTTAAGTGATGTATATGTTATTTCTTTGTTGTTTATGTATTGTTGAATGATTATTGGCATTTATCTCTTGAATATGTGTTAGCTTGTTTCATATTACTGTATAAGCTAATGACCTTTATGAAAAATATATTTTGTTTAAGTATGACACAAGTATGAGGGTATAACACATATTGAGGGGGAGTTGCATTTATGTCATGTACTTTTGTGTTGTCATAGTTTTGTCATGGACAAGCTAAATAATTAAAATTAGAAAAGAGATTTTATTCACCCCCTCTAGGATCATTCGGATATAGAAGCTGATGAAATTTCAATGTAGTCTTTAATCTCAGTCTTTAGATCATCCTAATATTAGGACCCTCATGCTCTCATTTGGGGATAAAAAAAAATTTGCATTAGAGGAAATGTTAGAGAGTAGAGGGCTTGCTAAAACACGGGGATCCAAAGTTTTACATTCTGACAACATTTTTTAGCACTAAAAATAGTAGTGCCCGAAAAACAAAGAATAAATTCTTTGGGTGTGTGCGTGCAAGATTTGATGAATGAACTTATAACCATGACTTCTCGCATCCACATCAAAGGAAAAGCTTTAGATGAGAAGGGGATATGAATAACAACCTTGTTGAAATAAAAATTTGTGAATATAAGTGAACTTATCGAAATACCCCTAACACGCTAATTTACCAAAATACCCCATATTCTATATTCCTATGGATAGATTTTGGTGACTATGTTGAGATTGAGCTAAATGATAATTACACATTTTTTTTTTATGTATTATTGGTTCTATATATTTAACAATATGCCAAATTTTTGTATTTATTTGAAAAAAATGCACTTTCTACATGTCGTTGCCAAATAACATATTGCCGGTTGCCAAATAACATATTGTTTCAAAATATATAAAAAATGGATTATAGATTTAATATTACCAAACGTTCTCTAATTAAAGAATGACTCCAAAAAATGAAGATTCTCCATAATTCATTTTCTTAATTCTGGAAGAAAATCAGAGAATGGTTACCAAATGAGTCCAAAGTAAAAGAAAATTCATATCTAGACAGTCAGTAGCACTTGGCATTTGAGAAGTTTTTTACCTCTGCATCAGCCAATCAGCCACTATTACCGAGAGAATAATTTAAGGCTAAGGTTTTTTGGTTATAAAGATTATTTATTTATTTTGGATTGAAAGAGTGTGGGCTTGTAAAGAGTATTTTTTATTAGGTTAAGTTTCAAGGCTCAAAGATTTGTTTCATTGATCCAATGGGAAAAAAAAAGCTCAACAATACAATGTATAGGATCGGTTAGGTTCGCCGTGGGATCAAGATCCTACGCGATCCTTAGCACGATCCTCCATCGGTCCCACAGCCTTAGGTTTGTGGGCTTGGATTATGTGAGAATGAATCTCATAAGAACCGTGAAAATGGCACCAGAGGGGCTGACGCATCAGTACCAAAAAGTGATTTTCACTTTTTGAGGGGCACTTATCACTTTTCGGTACTGATGTGTCCCCACTCTGATGCCGTTTTCACAGTTCTCACAAGATTTGTTATCACCTAATTTGTAGTGTAGGTTTTTGGGTACAAGTTGGATCGTTTTAATGAGTTACGGATTGCGATTCCTATAACTTGGGCTTGTATAAATAATTGCAGCAAAATTTGCCACAGCAGATCCCTGTTCATTGAAAAAGATTAGGTTTCCACCGCTCTGTAAAGATAAAAGCCGAATCTGCTTTCTTGCCTTAAAAAAGCAAAAACGGTTTACCGCGTTGCACGCGAAACCGGCACTTCCAATGAGAGTTACAGGCGTCCGCACGGCTCTTTCAATTTCAAATATCCAGTGCAGAAGAGCATCAGAACTGACCCTATTCGTGGAGTCTACTAATCGCATTTTCCGAAGTCAAATATCAACGACACATCTTTTGGATTTAATTCATGCCGTCTTAATGCACAGTCACAAGAAAACAAGAATAGCCGCGTCAATAACAAGAATAGAGTGGCTGTTTGGAAATTGGATGTCCCGATGGTATGGCCAACTTAGTCTGGACAGGCTAGGGTTTGCCCTTGTTTTTAGAATACAATTTTGTTCTATTTTTAAATGTGGAATTTTAAAGCCAGGAAAACGGCCCAAACAATTGGACCACATATCTTTACTAATGTCTTAAAAAAATACGTGTCAAATCATATTAGACTTAGAGACAGTGTGCCAGTTCTTTTCTTTTATAATAAGCAGGTGTGTAAGCTTTAATTATTAGTATTTTTATTTTAAACACCCATAACACGTTTAGTAACACCAAAAACACATTTAAGAGGATTGGAAATGATTTGTTACAATCAAGGTCGGTAAAAATTCAACGGGCCATGCTCCTGCTTTCTGAAGTGAGAATACCAAGATTTCTTTCTTTCTTCCATTCCATCTTGAAGGGTAATAATTTACCCAAAATATTTAATAATCTTGAGGAATTACTAGAACCAATTCAATCACATTTTCATGTTCCAATTGAAAAGAATGTTTCGTAAGAAATAGAGAATTTATGTGGGTGTACTTATGTTTTTTGTATCATTCTTATCTATTATTGAAAATATATTTAGCTTTCATGAAATCCTGTTTGTTGTTGACTTGTTAAGGACCTGGCATTTTCCCATGAATGCGTTCAATTAATGCATTTTTTTACTAGGTCGAGTGGCAAAAAATACCTGGATCTTAACAGGTCAATAACAAATAGGACAAAATTATTTGGACAAGTTTTTACTGCCATAAAATAACCTCATTGAGAATGAATTATGTCTTTAAATATCTTTTAGGAAACAACTAATAGGTTTGACACGTGTTGGACGGATACCGTTACGACATCCAAATAAGGACTTATCCATAGTTTTCAAGGGGTCGACCCGGATCATAAGTGATCCTTGCAGTGGTGTTTTAGATCCCACAACAATGACAATAGACTGATACGTGGTGAATATTTGATTTTGGCACTTTTTTTGGGTACTTTATTTTTTAAATTGAGTGTCTTTTTCATGCTTTTAACCCTGGTGTTTTTCAAGATTGATTGTCTCTTTTGTTTTTGAAATTTTAATTTTTCATCTTAATAAAACAAGTTTATCTGAAGTGGATTAAAATTTGGATTACCCAAAAAATATTTGGGTTATATTTGAACTGGCTAACAAAATTTGGCCAAGCTAATCTGTGGGCACTGCATTGCATGGCGTAAGCCCAGGTGGCTTCCTTTTTAAAGAAAGAGATAAAAAAAAACCTGCACCAAGCCACCAACGGTTCATTTTAGCGTTTATGTATCTCAATCTGTTTTCACGGACGTGCTACCCTTCTCTCAAATCCAGTTAATCTGTCCATTGCCAGTGGCTCAAGTCCGGAACCTTTTCTCTCTCACTGTGAGAGGTCAAATATTTTGCCCCTCTTCCCTCCTTTCAAACAAAATCCCAAAGCTCTGTTTCTCGCTTCTCAACCATGTCGATTTGGCTCTGCCATCTTCCAAATCCCAACATATTCTTCTGAAAATCCCATTAATTTCCGTTTCCAATCTTCTCTGCTCTTCGTCTTTAGTCGTCGTCTTCTCCTTCTTCACTCCTTTTTACCTTCGAAAAGGTTTTGAAGCTTTCAATCCCCATGGACGGAGGCGGAACGTACAATCCTCGAACGGTCGAGGAGGTTTTTAGGGATTTCAAGGGCCGAAGAGCTGGCATGATTAAAGCTCTCACAGCTGGTAGGTTTTTATTTTATTTTATTTTGTAATTTCTTGAAGGATTTATGATGCCTTGGTGGGTTTTTGTTTTCCAGTTTGAATTTAGGGTTTTGGATTTGAACCCTTATGCGTTTTTTGCCTTTTGTGTTTGCAGATGTTGAAGAATTTTTTCAGCAGTGCGATCCTGGTTTGTGTTTCTGTCTTGTTTTCTCTTTTAATTCTTATTTCTCCCACTCTTTGTGGTATAATGTGTGCATGCGTGTTTTCTAGGAATTATGGATTAGGATGGAAGTTATATTTTGGTTGTATTTTCAGATTAGATCAATTTTTGTTGAAAAAAAAGAGCTTTTTTTTTTTGTTCGTCTTTTCAGAAGAAATAATTCTCCCCATTTTCGCTTGTTTACAGTGAAGCTTCTGCTTGTATTCTTTTGGCTGGCGATGTTAATTTTGTTATTTTATTTTGCTACAACTCGTACTTCTCCAATTCTGAGCTACATGCATTGTATATGCTGTTTTTCATTGTTTTGAGTGAGTGTATTAAGTGTGGAAGTGGACTGTCTAATTTTCGTAATTTTTCAATTTTTTATTTTTTTGGATTTTTCAGTGTTATTTATGATTGTAATCTTATTATAGTTTTAAGATGTGGCTAATGTCAATGTTGTTTCTGTTTTTGTAGTAAATAGGACATCTAGATGCCCTTTCTGTCATTTGTTGTGTCTTAATTTGTGCAAAGAAATGTTTGGTTGCTCTTCAATAACTCAGCATTCATCTGGTTGTGATAAGAAATTGTTTACTGGTGTAATAGTGTTTTTATGGGTACTTGAATTTTGCCTGCGTGTACACCTAGGCTTGGCCGTAAGACGCATATGCTGGGTATGTTATATGGCTGCCTGGGTCTCTTGAGAGTTTTCCAGGTGGCTTTAGAGTCCTATATGATTATATCGACATGGGGGTGAAGCTTTTGTTCCTACAGATTTTAAACTAAGTTGCTTCCCTAGGCTTAGAGACAGGATAAGTGAACTTCCCTGGAATACCTAAAATATTCCCAAACACATTTGTAAGCTATCACATTGGAACCAGTGTTATAGGGGAAGAAAATTAATTTCTTTTGAGGTTTATTCTGCCCCCCTTTCACCGTGTGAGCATATGTGTGTATTGGTGTAGGAGGTTTGTATTCAACTCCTTTTGTGTTTTTACCTTCTTTTTGTTGTTTCTGTATTTTTATATGTTGATTTTATCATTCCATCTTGGTAATTATGCTTTTATTATCTTTTTTGTGTCTTTTGCCATTAATTTTTGGCCCTTTTTTTTGTTGTTGAGAATATTGAATTATGAACAAATCAGTTAAATGCATCTTATTGTATGCATACTTGCAAAGATACTGCAGCTGATGTGAAGTTTTCGCACATTATTTTTCCCTTAACCAGGGGATTTGATTGAATGGTTTTTTGTCTATTTTTCTTAAGGATGTTGAGTTGAGATTGATGTTTTGTTGTCAACCTCCTCCTCTTCCTTCTTCTGTTTCAATCATTTATTTTCCCCTCAACAGTCTTCCATCAACCATTTCTTCTATTCTCATGCTTCCATTGCAAGTACTGGCCACATCTAATATCTTATGTATCTTATTAAATTTTTTATTTTTTATTTTTAAACTTTTTGTCAAGCTAGGTTTAGTTGTACCGTAAAGTTTTTTTTTTTGTTTTTTCTTTTGCTTTCAGGATGTTACTGTCTTTACTTTGGTGGAATGGAGTCTTCTATCAGCACCTTTTCTTGTTTTATTTTTATTTTGGTTGGGGGTGGGGGGCAGAAGACTTCATTTATTCAATGTAGAATATCCATTGAACTCCATTCCCATGCCCTAAACCCCATACCAAGTGTCCTTGTCAGAAGCTGTCCTAGTAGAGCTCCACTCGAGCAATGAGTTATATACTGAACGATTAATGCTTTGCTGACTTTTTATCTTGCTTTCGAAAATTTTGTTCCTTTCTTTCCAAACACACCAACTAATTGCCCCTAGAAGAAGAATCCGGATATCCTTAGAGATGCCCTCCAAGCCTTCTAGCCTCCATCTGGAGATTTGGTTATGGAAGATAAGAGGAAAGGCTCAATATAAACACCTAAATGGGACAGGATGGAGTTCCACACACTATGGATTCCACGCAACATAAACACCTAAATGGGATAGGATGAAGTTCCACACACTATGGACTGCCAGACAATGCACTAACAAATGAACTGCTGATTCCTCTTCTAAGCAGCACAAGGAACATCTATTGGCCAAATTCCTTTCTCATCTTCAAATCTCCTGGACCTTCCCCAAGCTCTTTAATGAGTTGATCATGGGCTGGTGGATAAGTGATCTCGAGATATTCCCCCTCTCCATTTGGTGTTCCTTATCGGGGGCCATTTGTTGAGGTTTGTGGAAGAAAAGAAATTGCAGAATCTTTGAGGATAAGTATAGGAGTCATGGGGAGTGAATGGTCTTTGTTTTTAAATTTCTGTTTGTTTGGGTGTCATGTGGGCTGAATTTAATGAGATGAAGTGGTATTCCATTTGGTGTGTGGAGTTGTAATTTTTTAGTTTGCTGTTTGGCTTTTCTATTTCCTTGTTGTCTTTCTTTGGGTATCACCTGCCCGGTGATCCTTTGTTTGTTTTGGTCTTCTTGATTTTGAATAAATTCTCTTTGTTATCTCTCTCTCAAAAAAAAAAAAAAAAAAAAAAAAAGTTTTCCGAAGTGACAAATTTGTTCAGACTCTCATTCCAAATAAAAAATGCCTCCTTAGAGGGGACAACAGCTCTCCACACATTTTTTTTGGGGAAACAGATACCTCAACATGATATCAAGGACCGAGTAGGAAGATTTAACTTTGAACTTACCTTTTTCTTCCTATGTTTCGATACCAACTATCCTTAATTGAGGCAACTGGACTAAATCATTTAATCTATTGATGAGACAAATGAACATTTCCAATTCCCAGTCATTTATTCTCATTCTAGGACACTAACTACGTTCGGGCTGTTTGGCTTTTGGGGATGCCTCATCCCCTTGATTAGTAAAATTTTCTTCTATCAAAAGAAAAACTCATAAGTCGCTTCGTAGGGGACCAATCCCAGACACCAGACATCCTCCCAAAAATTGATATTTTTTCCGGATCCAAGCTTGAATATAATGTGCTTCATGAACTCCTTCCCATGCACTATGGACTTCCACATTCTTAACTCGTGATTTCTCCAGGCCACCTTAGGATCCCAAACTGACTCCACTTAGACCATCACTCTCCTCCATAAACTATCTTTCTCTAACCCAAAACGCCATAATCATTTCTTAGAAGGGCCCTATTATGGATCCTTATCTTCCAAATCTTGAGCTCTCTGAACTCTAATGGACAATACACCCGATTCTAATCCACTAAATGATATTTCTCGCCTTTGATTTATTATTCCACAAGAAATTCCTAAACATTTTCTCCAATCTCAGAGCAATGGAGGCTGGGATCTTGAGAGTCAACATGTAATAGTCTGGGATACTGGCAAGGGTGCTCTTAATAAGATTCATTTCTTGGCATATTGGCTTTTAGAATTATTTACCTCTTAGTAGTAATCACATATTAACTGAGTCCAGGATTACTTATTAACTTACTCCTCCCATTTCATTTCATAATATATATTTTTAAAGGTTTTGAAATTTCTTCCAAATTATACCTTACTTGCTTCATATTTGTTTTATACTATTCCCCAATTGCTTCTTATTCGTTTCCCCACTCGCTTCTTGCTCTCTTTTAGTCGCTTCTTAGTAGTATGCGGCTTCTCATCTCCCTAGGATTTGTTGAGCCTCACTTCCTGTTCCCACTTCCTGTATTTTTCTTTTGGCATTGCTTCTTGCTTTGCATTGCACTCTGGTAACCATATGCCTTAAACACTAGGCAAGCACCTCGTTTGATAGCCCTTAGAATTCTCTAGTCTCTAGGAAACCTTGATTTACATTTAATATATTCTGAATTAATTTTATAGCAATTCACATTTTAGCTGATATTTATTAGTGGTGTAAGTTCCATATTTTAGATTAATGGCAATCAATTAATGTTAATATGATTAGGAGTTGTTTTATAAGGGCCATTGTTTCTAAAGAGATCTAGTTTTTTAACAAACGGCTTGATTTTCTGTTTTCTTAGTCAAATTATTTTGTTAATGAAAGGAATGGAAGTGTGGTTTTTAAAGAAGGTTTTTCAGTATTTTGTTAATCAAGTTCAAATTTTCATGTGGAAAAATTGTCTGTGGTGTTTTAGTTCTTTTGCTGACCACTGTGTTTTCTGAGGTTCAGAGTATCTGAGTTCTCTTTCTTCTCTTGGGTTATTTTCTGTAAAGAACTTTCTATTTGTTTCTATTTCACTCTTCTATATTTAACGCGCATGTAATAATATATATATTACGTAGGAAATTCATCTTACACTGTCCTCTTAATCTATACGTTTAAATTTTTTTTTTTTTTTTTGTCTAGAATCTAGATTGTTTCACCTTTCTATGACATACTTTTCAGTGAGGATGGGAAGAATTTCAAATCCCATGTTTAAATAGTGTTTTTTTACCCTTAATAAATTGATGACCTGCCTTTGGTGGGAGATTTCCCCCTTTCTTTTTCTACCTAGTGAAATCTTCTATTGAATTCTTTGACCAATAAATGGATGCTTATTTCTGGCTTTTATTTACCAGCTTGCTTACCCTTTCTCTATCCAATGCAGTTTAGATATCCTTCACATTTTGAAACTGGCTTCTAGCCAATTGGTGATAACACTGATAAGTGAAAAATATTTCCTCACCTTTTGTTCCGTAGACAAATATTCATTTTTGGCTTGTAACCTTTATGGACGTTATTGGAAAACCCATAGACCTCGTAACCTAGGCTTCAAAGGTCATGACTTCTCCTTTAATTGTTAAAATTGGTGGGAACTAGGGGTGTGTTCTGCACATTGTCTTTACTTAAGATAACCAATTTTGCCGGTAGCTTAACCTTTGATTGTCAAGATTTTTTCCTTATATTGTATAGCAGGGTTGCAAGTTGAAAGCAACAACGTTTTATGGTCTTTTGATCACCTTTCTAATAGATCAAAACTAGTGTCTCTTAAGAATTCCTCGAAGTCTCAAACTAGGTGAGTATCGGGTACATACTTCTAAACAATGGACCAATTGTACCTTTGTATCCTTATTGAGATATTTCAAGGTGCTAGCTCTAAATATTATTTATAATTTGGCAAGCTTGGTGGTTCTCTAGGTGTGGGACTTCTTCCTCTCCCATGAAAGTGCCTTGGGTATGATAACTTGTTTCGGGCGTTTTCTTTGGCAACTGGTAGTAGATAGGGGGTAACTATGAAGTGGTTTTTAAATATCTAACTGAAATCCTATGAAATATGGACTATCGACAAGGAAGGACCTAGGGTTTTTTTAATAACAGAGAGAGAGCAAAGGGGAGACCCCACGTTGTCACCTTCAATTCCTCTTTGTGTGAGAAGGTCATTGCCTTCCTAACTAGGGCTAAGGATGTCCCGAGGGATGTGGCATTTTGAGAAACTTGTGTCGGTCACAGAAGTCTATGATTTTTCTAAGTAGGGGATTTAATGACTAGAGTTGGTTCATCAGGGCTATTGGAAGCAAGATTGGAAAAAATTGTTCATAGTGATTCCGACTAATTTGGATTTCTTCAGATGGACCAATATTGTATTGGTGCTTAAGTAGATGGTTGATGTAGAGAAGAAGCTGATTTTGCTGCCAAAGGACCATATAACTTTTGAATTGATGCCACAACCTATTTTGGTGATTTCGACAAAGACAAAGCCTTATGATGGTATTAAGGTGGACGATAAATGGGATCAAACCTTCCTATGCAATGTATGGGTACAAGGGTCGATTGGAAAAAAGCTCGTATGCTGGTATCTTAGGAATTTGGCCATAAGAGTTCAAATCGTTTGGAGTTATTACTGGTTGGCTGGCCTCCGAATCAAGCAACTTGCTTCGCTGAGTTGAAGAAAGAAGTGGATAAAATTATTCAATGTGGCTAAATTTCTGTGGATGTCAGAGTCCTTTTGTTTAGGAGGTGGTTGTCGGAGCTCTGCGTCCTTCTCTTGTTGCTGAGGGGAGCTCGACGGTTCAAGGTGTGGGGTTTGTCCCCTCACCTCTAGATGCAAGACACGTTCCAAAAAAATGGAGACTTGTGTGGAGGGATGAAGGTCGGCCGTCGCATGAGCAGAGGTGAGTTTATGTTTGCCATGCACCTCAAAGTCGGAGGGGACCTCCATGTAATCCCTAGGATTTTGGAGGTGAAGTTGCAAGGGACAGAGTGGTCCTTACTGGTTGATGTTGAGTTGTCGGCCTTTGGTTGTGGCATTTTCGGCGACAAAGATCGTGAGTAGGGGGGGAAGTCTGGAGGAAGAAGATGAGGGTATTTGATGATGTTTTACCCCTAAGAGGAACAAAAAGTCTAATTCTCTCGGGGATGCTGATCTGGTGGATGGGGATGGATCAGATACTATAGAGGACCTTCTGATAGATGTGGCAAAGGACCGGATCACCCCCCCTTTCAACTTTGGTTGGGCACTTTCAAAATTTGAAGTCGGTAACACTTCTCAACCTATCCCTAAGTCAATGGATATAGGGTTCGGACAACTAGACTTGGGACAAGCCAAAGAAAAAAATGGGTTCGCAAAGGGGCCTAATCTAACTAGTATTTGAATCCTTATGCAACCCAACTTGAGGTTCCTAGGCCTAGATCCAATAATGCTTTACATGTGGGAGTCAAAAGGCCCAATTCATGTGAGGTCTCACGTGCAGGAACTAAAAGCCCTAAAATGGGATCTGGTTTTGAGGTTTTGTTCTCGCCTAAGTAGGAGTCGTTGAAAGAGGCGAAGCAGGAAGCGATTTTTCTGGGGGGAGATGTTTTGAACATCAATGCGAGGATCGATGCCTTCTGTGACGAAATTGATGAAATTTTCAAGCATGCTTGGGATGATGGTGTGGCAGGTGTTCAGGTGGTGAATGCATCTTCAATGTTGTCTCAAGGGGGAGCGGGATTTGTTTTTGTTGATGGGAGGAGTTTTGACTATAGGAAGCTTTCACGTAAGACCATGAACAATGGAGGTAAGGGGTTGTCAGCGACATATAGGTGTGAGAGTTGGGGAAACTCTAGGTGTAGCGACTTATCGAAGACGCCTTCCCAAGTGGTCGGAATATGTAACCTGCTTAGTAGATGGAGTGAATACGAAGGGGGGGTGGAGTGGGATGGGGACAGTGATATGACACCTAATGGTGATGGTGTACAGTTCTCTACCCCTCAAGGTTCCCAGTTTGACTAGGACATTGTGACTCGATTAGTGGGATATGTTTTTCTTTCCTCTACTGATTCTAACGACGAATACATGTCTCAGGACGAGATGGAGGGGATTGAAGATGATTGTCTTCAAGGGGAGCTCTTTGAACCGTGTTAGCAATCATCTGTGCGTCTGGTCAATTATCGGTCCTCAATTGGGATTGGGTTTGGCTGTGAGAAGGCCTCTCAGAAATGTCTATGTGTGGAGGTGGTGCAAAATTCAAAACGTGGGATTGCTTTTTCAAATCATACTTCTTCTCCAGGTACGTATGGTCATTTGAATTTTGTTTTACATAAATTTGTATCTTCTCTTTGCCTTCCCTCTTCTGCAAGTCCCATTTCTAACCACTGCTCTCAATTTCCTAGAATGATGGAACATAATATGTCGGAGGCAGGGGGCATTGATGTGGGAAATTGGGAAGAAATAAATGATTTGTATGAGAGTAGAAAAGGAGAAGCCGTGGATAGGTTTATTGACAAGATGGGATTACTGGTGAGTGATAGTGATGAGAATGAGGTCAAACTTTCAGAATATTTAAGGTTTCTGGTGGTAGGAGACAAGGAAAGAAGGTGGATTGAGAAGTCAGGGAGCTTAGGAAGTTGGCTTGGGATATAAATGACGGAACTTTGGGAGATTTGGAGGAGAATTCAAAGAGGTCTGGAAGGGTGTCGTCATCAAAAAGTTAAGTAATGAAGATCTTATCTTGGAATGTGAGGGGTGGGTAGTTTAGAAAAGAGAAGAATAGTTTAGGCTTCTATTAAAAGCTACTATCCAAATATTGTGGTGATTCACGAGACCAAAAAAGAGGATGTTTTCTGCTAGGCTTGTTTGATGGTCTTAGGGTTCTGATTTAATGGAGTGGTGTGTTGTGCTTGCTATAGGTACTTCAGGGGGAATTTTATGTGTTTGGAATCCAAAAAATGTGGGAAAAATGAGATTATCATAAACTTTTTTTTACCTCTATTAGTTTTAAGGACTTCTTGTCTGGTTGGGAGTGGATGTTTAGTCTATGGTCTGGCTTCATCTACTAATAGAGATGAGTTCTGGGATCAGCTTAAGAAGTTGAGGGAGAGGTGGCAAGGGTCGTGGGTGGTTGGAGGTGATTTTAATGTTACATGCTTTACTCATGAGAAGAACACATGAGGAAGAATCACGAGAAGCATGAGAGACTTTGAGGAGTTTGTAAAGACCGGTGATCTTCAGGATAATACTCTTTCTAATGCCAAGTACACATGGATGAACATGCAAGATAATTCGATAATGAGTAGATTGAATAGGATTTTGGTCTCGGGAGTTAAGGAGGATCTTTATCCTAATTATTTTCAAGAAGTGCTACCAAAGTTGACATTGCACACTACGGTTTGAAGGTTCAGATCGAAGCCTTTCAGATTTGAAAACATGTGGGTTACTCATCCTTCTTTCAAAGGTTTGGTACACACTTGGTGGAATGAGTGTGATGGTGGTTGGGGTGGTTTTTGTTTTATGAAAAAGCTTGTCTATGTTAAAAGGAAATTGTTGAAATGGAATAGTATAACCTTTGGTTTGCTTAAGGAAAACAAAAATAAGTTGTGTGTGGGGTTGTAAAGCATTGATGGCCAATTAGAAGAGGATGAAGGGAGATCGAAGGAGCTAACTTGCAAAAAAGGGAGGTGATGGCTGATATGGAGCGGATCTTGAAAGCTGAGGAAATGTTTTGGCACCAAAAAGCTAAATGCAAATGGCTTAAGGAAGGGTATGAGAATATGAGATTCTTCCATAAGATTGCTAATAGACGGAAGAGGAAAAATATGATTTCAAGCCTAGTGATGGATGGGGAAGAGGTCATGAATTTTGAGACCATTGCTAATGAAGCCATTTTTTTATATGACAAATTGTACAAGGACCCCATTGAGTGTCCTAGCATCGACAACTTGTTTAATACTCAACTTCCAAGTGATCTTGCCCTTGAGTTAGAAAAAGCCTTTTAGTGAGGAGGAAATTAGGGATGCTATTGTTGGGATGGATAGTGCTAGAGCTCCAAACCTGGATGGATTCTCCATGCTCTTTTTTCAAGAATGTTGGGACACCAGTAAAGAGGATATTTTGAAGGTGTTTGGGGAGTTCTTTGATAGGGGAAGGATGAACAAAGCTATGAGATCGACATTCATTTGTCTAATTCTGAAAATAGAGGGTGTTGGGAATATGGGAGAATATCGTCATATAAGTTTGGTGAGCAAATTATATAAAATTAATGCCAAAGTGTTATCTTTGAGGTTGAAACAGGTTATGGTGTGGGTGTTGTCTTCTACTCAAAGTGCTTTTATTCAAGGAAGACAAATTATGGACAACATTTTGATAGCTAATGAATGCGTGGATCTAATAAAGAGAGCTAAAGAGTAAGGGGTGGTGTGTAAGTTAGACATGGAGAAGGCTTATGATAGAGTTGATTGAGATTTTTCCCTTTTGGGTTTTGAGAAAGAAGGGTTTTGGGGAAAAATGGATCATGTGAGAAGATTACCTCATACAAATGAGCAATACCTAAGGTATTGAGAGCCTAGATTCACGTTAAAGTACAATCCTAAATCTATTTTTTTCTGGGACCCGATGGTAGAAAAGGTGTCTAAGAAAGTTGTGTGTTGGAAGAGGTCCTACATATCTTTGGGAGGGAGAATTACTTTGATCAAGGCTCTGTTGCCTAATATACTGGTGTATTACATGTCTTTATTCAAAATGTTGAGAAAGGTGTTGGCTCTTGAGAAGTATCAATGAGATTTTTTGTAGGAAGGTGGTAGACAAAAGAAGGGCTATCTTGTGAAGTGGGAAACAATTGTAAAGACCAAGGAGCAAGGATGTCTGGGGTTGGGAAGATTGGGGGAGAGAAAATTAGCATTATTGGGGAAATGGTTATGAAGATTTGCTACAGAACAGGGAAATTTATGGCATTCCATCATTCTTAGTAGATGTGGGGCAATTGTAAATGGATGGGATTGCAATCAAATGCTTCCTCATTCTCACTCCTTGTGTTGGAAACACATTATTCGAGTGAGTCCCTTCTTTTATCTTCACATTGGGTTTGTCATGGGTAATGGATCAATAATTGATTGAAAGTATCTATGGTGGGGGTAATGCCACATTTATATTGGCTTACCCTCATCTGTTCTGTATTGCATCTCACAAGAGTGCCATGGTGGTTGGTGTGTTATCCCAAAATTTGGATGGGTTATCTTGGAATGTTGAGTTTACTCGTGATCCTCTCATGGCTGGGAGGTTTCCCTTGTGGGTGAGCTCCTGAAATATCTTCACTTGGTCAATGTGTTGAGTGGGGACCAAGATTCTAGAATATGGATCCCCTCTTCTGATGATGTTTTCTCTTCTAAATCCTTTTTCACAGTCCAGTCTGGGGATCATGCTCTTCCTATCCATTTTCCAATTCAGAAAGTTTGTTTAGAATTCTGCTGCACCTCCTCGGGTTAAGGCTTTTAATTGGGTGGCTATCCTAGGCAGACAAAAAACCATGGATGTTCTTAAGAGAACAAGGCCTTTCATGGCTTAATCCCCTTCGGTGTGTCATCTTTGTGGAAAAGATGGGGAATCTGGAAACAACTTTTTTATTGACTGTGATTTTACTTATAAAGTGTGATGTTATTTTCAGCAAGCTCTTTTCTTCCAGTTTGTCATGCTGGAGTCCCTTGAGGATCTGTTTCATCAGTGGGGAGGAGGCATTAAAGGGGTGCGGGGAAGAATGTTCCTCCATGCTCTTTTGTAGGGTATCGTCTTGGGTGTGTGGAAAGAAAGGAACAGAAGAGTCTTTAAGAATAAGAAGAGGAATGTTTGAGCAGTCATTCATCCAGTTCTTTGTGAGATTGGGTCATGGGTTTTGGTGAAGGAGTTCAATGATTGCTCTATGAATGACATTGTTAGGGATTGGCTTACTTGCATTTCAGTCTTTCTGCCCAAGGAGGCAAGGAGTATGCCCTTCCCATGGAGTGGGTTCCACCTAGTATTGGAGAAGTGAAAATCAAATTTGATGGGGCCTCTTTCGGAAACCTAGGGCCCGTGTGTTTTGGTTGTTTAATGTGGGGTCATCATGGTAGCATTATCATTGCCAAAGGTGGGCCGATAGGGAGAACTGATGCAAATCTCGTTGAGCTCATTGGGCTGCTGGTTTGCGGTTGCTTAAGAATAAGGGTTTTAAAGAGTGCATTGTGGAAGGAGATTCCAGGACTGTTATCAGCTGGGGGAAGAGAAGAGTGGGTCTTGGAGGCTGCAGCACTTCATTTGTGAGATTAAAGCTCTTTATGTGGACCTTAAGGTTGTGCTTCAGCATATTCCGAGAGCTCAGAATTGCCTAGCTGACAGGCTGGCTAAGTGAAGTGTTGGGCAGCAAGATGTATACGTAAGGGACCATATGCTGAACTGTTAATGTAGTTTCTTCTTGTTTTCCTGGTTTGCTCTTGTAGCTCTTGGAGCTGTTTGTATTATATGTTTTGTTATTTTTTAATAAAATTTGACTGTAATTCATAAAAAATAAAAGATAAAAAATGGCAAACTAGATGACATTGACTTGGTTAACTTTATTCTAGTGGAGTTGAAAGTACGATCATTGTAAAGTCCCTGATGCAATTCAGTGTGTTTATTCAGTATGGTTCTCACTGTGAGGTCATAATGCCCTGGGACTTGGGGGTCTCGTATAGCCATCATTGTCATGTTCAATTTTGTTTCACATTTGATGTATTTTTTAAAGTTAATTTGTTTGGTTTGTAATTCCAAACAAGCATAAGGGCCATATTATATTGCTTGATGTATTCAGGAATCAGAACTTAGTTATAATTATTATTGTATCATTTACAAATTGAAGGTGGAAAGTAAATGGATGGCCCTAAATGTAACCATGAACATGATGTGCAGAGGCCTTTCCGAAAATAAAGTAGATGCACTTAGGTTAGATTGTATTTATGTATGATTTTATTAGCTATTGTTGAGATTGCTTTGTAAGGGCTGGAACTGACCTAAATTGGTATAAAAACAGCCCAAATTCTGTGTTTAGTGAATGCAAACACTTTAATATGGTCAAAATTACAACCAATAACTTCCCTTACTCTGAGGGCAAGACCTTGGATCAAAATCTTGGCATCTCCACTATCCGGAAATGTGGTAGCTCAGAAGACAGGACGTGTTTATATCTTTGGAATTGCTTGAATTAATGCTTGTAAAGGTATCAGATAACAGATGACTGGTGGAAAAATATAACTATTTATCAAGCAGCTGAAGTACTCCTTTTCTTGGGATCATAGAAAAAAGAGTAAGAATAACTTGTGACTATGAACCGTACTAGTCTGAAAGTTGAGAACCTTAATGTTGTGTTTTGCAAATGATACTTCTAACTTGGCATTCATATGCTTGGTTTTTGTTTGATCATATATACATAAATTCAAAGAAGTCTTCCATGCTTTATCGTGCTTCAAATATTGGCAAGCACTCCTTCTGGGTACACTCAATGAATGGATTTTTATGTAGTCTTTTATTCATGCTTTGTACCCATAAGTCTTGATGATTGAGCAAGAGAAATTTAAATATTTCATACTTCCATTTAGTTAACTTTCTAACCTATATCTTGGTTTCTTGTAAGATGGTGATAAGACCAGCCTTGTTTTATGGTTGGACAATAAAAAACAATGTGTTCATAGAATGAGCTTGGACAAGATGAGGGTTTTGAGATGGGTGAGTAGCAGTACTAGTGATGTAGGACAACCTAGTAAAAGTCTGTTAACCTGCGGGTTATAGGCCCACAATGAATCTCACAATGATTTGGGAACTAGTTAGGGTTTCTGGAATAGGCCCTAAAGATTTCATAAAGAAATTAAGACTATTTCCAAAATATCTGGAAGTTAAAAAAGAGTAATAGTTATAAGAAGGGAAATTAGATAGGAAAGTTAGGCAGAATTGAACGAAGAAAAACTAAGGAAAAGGCCCAGAAGGGCTATTCTGTAATTTCTGAGGCAGACCCACGAAATTACCAAAATACCCCTGGTCGTACATTAGAAAATTCTGAAATTTTACGGGGTGGTTCTAACGTATATGAGGAATATGTGTACCAAATTTTAGCTAATTCTGATATGTCTAGGTATAGAGAATTATAAATAGAACAGTCCATTGTATACATGATTCAAGAAACCAGAAAATAGAAATAAAAGATTGATCAAGAACTATATTAACTCAAAAGGGAAATTGAAAGAAACTTGTGGGGTTTGAAAGGGAACACATGGGAGAGAAAACCCTAAAAGAAAATCAGTAGTTATGGGTTCAAGAAATCAAGCAAGATTTGTTCTTGATTTAAAAATCAGAAAGTTAAGGGTTTTGGGGGATCAAGAACTCCATAAAGATAGGATCGTTAATGGCTGATTTGCAGAAAACAGCAAGTAGAACAAGAAATAATAAATAAAGAGAGAAAAGAGGAAAGAAGTGTATCTTGTGTGGAGAAAACCTTGCCCCACGTTAGCCTAGGAAAACCATACCTAGGTTCAAGTTTTGGGACAGAAACTTTTTTCCCAAAACTTGAAGAATAAGAGCATAGCTGGCAGCTATAGCAAACTAAAATATTTTTATTCATCACAATCATGTAATAAAATAACATAAAGCAAGGGTTTTTGTATCCCTCAACTAAAAATCAATCCTAATCTAACAGGACTTGACAAATGACTCCTAAGTTCTATTTTCATCACTTGCTGATATCCCCTTAGTATTTTGGCCATAACTTCTCCAAATCACATTGGATTCTCAAGATCTTGCTCTCATTGGAAAGGGTACTGGAGAACCCTTCAAATGACAACAAAATCAGCCCTAATGTATAAGTTTTGACCTTCCAAAATAGGACATAAAGAAAAGTGACGGGATTACAACTTTAATGTAAAGACCTCCTAATTACATAATGTCTTAACATTAAATCCTAATAAAACTCTAATTAAACCAACTCCAAAATTCTCCTCACAATCTCCACTTTGGCTGCCACATGTGTGGGTCCTACCCACATGTCATGTGGGGTCCACTTTAGCCACGATGTCTGCATCAACTTGGAAAACAAAATAAAAAAATGAATTCATTCAAGATAAACTTTGAGTAGCTTCACTAAGTGATAAAATAAAGGTGATTTGACTGGGATGGTTTCATCATGTGCAATGAAGACTACTGATGGCTCCAGTGAGGAGGCTTTTGATGTTGGTATAAGGCTTTTAAGAAACTAGAACAATGCTGAGAGGACTTGGATTGAGGTAGGGAGAAAATTATCAGTATTTGTACTTAAACAGAAGATTTGGCCCTACATAGAACTTCATAGAATGGAGCCATGGAGCTTGACTTGTGTAGTTGATTCCAACTAGTTGGGATTAGGCTTGGGTGATGATGATGTTGACTTCTCTCAATACTGTTTTGGCATTGGTCTCTCCTTTAAAATAATATTGGAGAATTTTTTTCAAGATCATCTGGTTTACATTTGGTTATCATGTTCCATGTTTTTGCGTTCATTATTCCATAGCTGGTCTCTATGGTTTTCTTGTTTCTGATAAGTAATGTCATACTCTTATAATTTTGTATATATGTCTTAATGGTCTATGTTACAGAGAAGGAGAATCTTTGCCTGTATGGATTTCCTAATGAGCAATGGGAAGTTAATTTACCTGCTGAAGAGGTGCCTCCGGAACTTCCCGAACCTGCATTGGGTATTAACTTTGCCAGAGATGGAATGCAAGAAAAGGATTGGTTATCTTTGGTTGCAGTCCATAGTGATGCATGGTTACTTGCTGTGGCGTTTTATTTTGGTGCCAGATTTGGATTTGATAAAAATGACAGGTATATATTTTTCTATACTCAGTTGTAGATACTTTTAGCATTACTGTTTACATTTTAGCTTTTAACCTGTGCAAAGGGGTGGGGGCCTCTTTCTATTGTGTAGCTCTGTGTTATTGCTTTATGCAAACACAGAAAGGGAGAATGTGAACGGTGGGTGATTTACTGAATGTTTTTTGTGTTGCAAATGTTAGCCTTGTCATACTACGTACGCCTTGGATTTGGTAGGACCACTTGTGGTCACCCTAAAGTAAGACTGACAATAGGGGCCGACACAACAGCGCAAAAAAAAAAGACTTACACTTGTCCCCTGATGTCAGTCCTACTTTAGGGTGACCTCAGGTGGTCCTATCAAATCCTTCGGGTACTACTTAGTTTTTTCTTTTTGTAGTTTCATGTTAATCTATGTTAGTTTCTTGTAATTCAGTTGGGTGTTTTTATTTATTTTCAGGTAGATGAGGTTTTATTTATATTTTTAGGAAAGTAAAAGTTTTATTTCCGTTACTTTTCTGTAGGCCTTGTTTTGGTGGGTTAAAACTTATTGGTTTGGCTTGATTTTGGAGTCATTTGAAAGGGTATTCAGTTACCTTTCCAATGAGTCAAATATCTTGCAAATCCAATGTGATTTGGGGAAGTTATGACCGTTTTTTATGAGAAAAAAAATTCATTAGATTAATACTAAGAAAGAGGATAAGATGTGTTTTGTGTATGAGGGAGGAGGAATCGGTGGACCATCTTTTTATTCACTGCTAGTTGGTGCAGATGGTTTGTGCTTTCTCTCTCTCATCTCCATATTTCTTGGGTCTTCCCTTTTAGTTTCAAAGAGCTTATTTCGGATGATGGATTAGAGGGTTGGTGGGTATTCCCAAGTCCCAACACTATTTGACACTTCCTTCCAGGAGCCATTTGCTGGGTCGTTTGGAAGGAGAGGAGCAGTCAAATTTTTTAGGAGAAGCTATCCTCCCAAGATTGCCTTTTTTGCTTAGCTCTACGAGATCCATTTGAGCTGGGCTGTCATATCCAAGGAGTTTGATGAATTAGAGTGGTCAGCTGTTTATAGTGGATCATTGTAATCCTTTGTTTTCTTGTTTTTTTCCTTGTGTGTTTTGTTAGGGTGCTGCTCTTTTCTTCTTCTTTTGGCAACCTTGTTTTGGTTTGTCTTCCAGTTTTTGCTTCCACTGTTTTATTCACCATCATGGTGAATGCCTTGCCTTGTTTCTTCCTTTCTTTTGAATAAAATTTCTGCATAATCTCTCAAAGAAAAAAAAAGTGGATAAGACATTCCCAACCATACAGAACAGAATAAAAAAAGAAATATACACTTGAATTTCCCACTTGCATGAAACATACATATAAAGTTTGGCCAAAATAATGGTAGGGTATCACTTTGTGATGGGGTTTGACTATTTAGAATTTTATTTTTGTTAGGAAGTGTAGTTAGAGTGTGATTTGGAAGTTCAGGATGTGAACTTCTTATATATGCTTTGTAACTTAGAATTGATTATTGATGAATGAATGAAATTTCCAAGGCATATGGCTGTTCGTTCTCTAGTGTGACTCGGGAATTTCAAGGTGTGATGCTCTCAATCCTAGGTGTGACTCCTAGATTTAACTAGACCGACTCTTCCTTCACAACAACAACCACACCAACAACAAAGCCCTGTCCCAACTACTTGGAGGCCATCTTAAATTATCCTTAAACCCACTTGAACCCTTAAAAGTGAATATCAAATTTTTCTTCCACTGGTTCTGTATCAATTTGGTATCAGAGCACTGGATCATTCTCTTTTAATCTTACATCAATTTGGTATTAGAGCCAAATCAGCACTAGGACTATTAGAAGCTGAAATTTTTTTAGGGGGACCAACAGTGAGATGAATTCAGCTTCATGATTATTGAAAGAGTTGACACATTGGAAGCTAAATGTCAAGAGACATTGGAACAATAAGAGATTGTTGTTAAATAGCAATGGATCTCAAGTAGATTTTGGTGATTTGGGTTCTTTTGATGTTGTTGATTTGCAAGACGATGAGCTTGACTTCTCTTCTATTAATTTAGTGAGATGTATTCTTGCTGCAATTGAGTAAGAAAATTAGGATATAATATATTATAATATTTTCCAAACTTTGGTTCGATGTGGGGATTAAGCAAAGAAGGTTATTATTGATGGAGACAGTTGCATAAATGTGGTTTCTGAATTTATGTTGATTGATTGAAGTTGCGTACGGAACCTCATCCTTATCCTTGCAAAGTGGCATGGATAGACAATACTTCTATACCGGTAATTAAATGATGCTTGATTTCTATTTTTATTGGTTCCTATTTTGATTCTACGTGGTGTCATGTAATTCCTATAAACGTTGCACACATATTGATGGGTCTCCCATGGTTTTATAACCATGATGTATATCATAGTGAGAAGCTTACTACTAATATGTTTACTTTTAACTATTAGAAAGTTGTTTTGAAGCTCATGACCATAGAGTAGATCAAGAGTTATGGTCAAAAGAATCATAAGGTGGAAGCTGAATTAAAGAAGGCTGACAAAGATGATGTATGAGCCTTTGAAGAAATTGCTAAAGACAAAAAATAGAAAAAATAAATTCTCAAAGTAGTTAAAGTCAAGGTTCGCCGACTCAGATTTTTGACTTGACTCGGATAGCTTGGGAGTGGAGTCAACTCGAGAGTCGTTGGAGTCAACTCAGGGAATATATATATATATATATATATATATATATATATATATATATATATAGTATTTTGCATCAAGTATTGCCAATTTCTATGATAAATATGAGAATTTTCTATTATGATCCTACAAAAGTCTCATGAGTCAAGACAAAATATTTTTCTATGTGAAAACTCAATACAATTCAAGAGATACTATCAAATGCCAATTAAAATCAATTGTAACCTCATTTAACAATTTAACACATACAAGCAAGAAGTATAACATAAACCGTAATGTGAAAATTTAAATTTATAAATAAAGATATGCAAACCTACTAGAAATTCAGCATAATAATTAATAAAAACTCAAGTAGCAATAAAAACTACAAATTATCTATGGAAAAAAATGTTATAAAAACCTACAGGTTACATGTAAGAGGGTAATGCAGTACGGCAGTACCTAAACAATGAACCATAGTTTTGAAAACCGGAGAAGAACAAATGCCTGACCCCAGTTTCACTGGAACCGGCATCCTAAATAGTTCTATAGAAGCTTAAAACCGTAATATGCTGAATACCGCATATAACCCGTAAAATAGGTCAAAACCGACCGATTTTTTCCGGTTTTTCTACGACCCCGATTCTAATAGAACTAATTGATTTTATTTTTTTATAGCAAATGAGAGGAAAAAAATTAAGAATGTGTCTTACCGGTCTAATCCCACTTGCCATGAATTGTTTTATTTTTTAGTATTTTATTACATTTTTTTGTATGTCTAGATATTAGAAACCCGGTCACAAGCCTTCTAATGCATTATTTATTTTATGGTATTTTATTACATTTTACTTATGTTTGAAAAAATCGCGGTTAGATCATGTAAACTGACGGTCGAACTCTGTTGGACCTAAATCATCCATCTTATCGGTTTGATGGTCAATCAAGTCTCAAAACTATGCAGTGAACACCCACATAAAGAAACCAAACAACGTGAACAATTTTTAAAAAGGAAGAACCGTAGTCACTTAAGTAAGTTATTTCTTTAAAATACTTTATTCTAAATTAAGTAATTAGAGTTTTTATTAGGTTTTAATGTTATGTATCATTTTTTTTTTTAAAGTTAAGACTCGGCCGAGTCAAAGGAGTCAACCGAGTCTGGTATATAAGGGAGTCACCTACCTGATTCAACTCCTTTACCTCAAGAGTTGAGTCAACTCAGTCGAGTCACCAAGTCAACACGGGGAGTTGTCAAACTATGGTTAAAGTTGGACCAAAACTATCTCCACTACTTCAAATGCTAAGTGAACAAACACATGTTTTGGATAAGTTGGTTTTTAAAGAGCCGATTGACTGCTCATTTGAATGAGGTGAAGGAATCCATTGTAGAACAGCCCCTTAATGTTCCCATGGAAGTTTATAGGCTGCCATTTGACTTTTCTAATGTGTTTCCAGATGAACTACCTGATGAAACATTCTTTAAGATTTTTCCAACGTAAGCCAACAAAGCTAACTATTAGGAAAAAGTTTGACATAAGAGAATTCATCTCAAACATGCTACATGGTTGAGAGCTCTTTGAAGTCATCCGGTGGTATTAATTCTTCATAACTACAGTCGTGTTTTTTATTTTTTATTTTATTTTTACTGAGGGTGAGATCACGTGGGATGCAAAACAGCCCATACTCAAATTTGATGGGCTTATGCACGAGTATTTTGGGTGGGTTTAAAATTTTTAGTTGGGAATGGTTTTTGATTTTGTTAGAGTATTATGTCATTTGGTCAATTTTGTTTTTTAAATTATTTCCTAGTGACAGTTCTATCTTTCCCTTCTATTTAGGTTTTATTTTGGTGGTCAAAACTTACCTGTTTGGTTTGATTTTGGTGTCATTTGAAAGGTTATTAAGTTACGTTTCCAACGAGTCTAAGATCTTACAAATCCGATGTGCTTTGGGGACGTTATGGCCAAAATGTTGGCATGGTATTACTTTGTGACAAGAATTAACTATTTGGAGTTATATTTTTATAGGAAGTCTATTTAGAGTGATATGGAAGTTAAAGGGTGTGAAATCTTTATATATACTTCGTAACTTAGAATTGATTATTGATGAATGAATGAAACTTTCAAGGTGTATGGCTGTTTGTTCTTTGGTGTGACTCCATAATTTTGAAGGTGTGATGCTTTCAATTCTAGGTATAACTCCTAAAGTGAATATCAAGATATTATTCCATTGATTCTTCATCAACTCGGTATCAGAGCACCAAATCATTCTTTGATATTTTCAATAGGGAAGTGAAATAGATTCACTTGCATTAGCCACAAAAGAAAATTAATCAAAAACTACAATTGTACGTAGTCATGGCTGAATTTTCAGATTTAATAGAGCATTAGCTGGAAAGAAACAACTTAAATGCAAAAATTTAAATCAAAACTTAAATGTTTGTCATTGATTTAATATGGATTTGGGGGTGGATGGTCTACAACATAAGGAAAACTTATCTAGGTCTTTTAGAGAATAAATGAGGATTATTATCAATGGTGTGTTCTTAATGTTAGAGAAACAATGCATTTTATTTATTTTTATGGAGTACCTATGAAAGAAGTATTTTAGTTGATTACCACTTGTTACTTTGAAAGTTCTTGTTTGGTTAGTGAAGTCCTAGTATTACAATGGGCCAAGGTTCGATGCTTGTCTTCACTTACTGATTTACTTGCACAATTACCTGTTTGCGTAGCACCAAAAATGATGTTCAAATGCGTAGGTTTGTAACTAAAAGACATTGGTGCCATTGCCACCGTTGCACTTCACTACAAGGTTTCAAAACTCGGACGATTTGGATCTGGATCGATCCGATCCTGGCATGCAGATCGCGATCTCACAATTGTCTAATCCAAGGCCAGATCATTCCGAATAGTCCTGGATCGTCTGATCCGCTAGCCCCCCCTCTCCCCGGGATTGATAGTGGGGGGCAAGCCCCCTCGCCACCCTTATAATAGAAGGCTAAATTAAACTTCACTAACCCATTGGCTAGAATAATAAATCATGTATTATTTTATTTTATTTATTTTTGTTTATATGATTTTGTACATAGTTTAGTTTTTATGCATCAATATACATAATAATATTGGATTTTTTATTATGCAAACTACAATCTTGAACTGATACGAACCTCGTAACCTTGTTCATACATGTATGATGCACTTAACATGCTTACAATTATGTTCATCATTATTTATAT
>JAOXJP010000015.1:9431399-9445757 GCA_025762735.1 Platanus orientalis | reverse complement strand
ATTCTGCTGAACTTCTTGTTGATCATGGTTGTGTGTGCTTCAAGAATCGAAGCTCTTCAAAGGTAAAAATTGTTTCTGTTAGCATTTATATGACTAAATTCATCGTCCTCAATTCTGCTTAACTTGCTGTTGATCATGGTTCTGTGTGTTTCAAAAATCGAAGCTCTTCCAAGGTATAGGATGTTTCTGTTAGCATTTGTTTGACTGGGTTTTTATTCTAGTTTGATTTCTTTTATAAAAGTTTGGGTTTTTATTGGATGAATTAATCAGAGATGACAGAGGATCTTTTTTTTTTTTTTTTTTTTTTCATTTTAAATCAGGAATTTCATCCTTTGGAGGTTGAAATGGTGGAGCATGACGAGATTATGGTGTTGGAGTTCGATGAGGTTCTTCCTCTTGGAGATGGGATTTTATGGATTGACTTTGAAGGAACCCTTAATGACAGGATGAAAGGTTTCTACAGAAGGTAATCTGCTGCTGCTGCTTCTACTCTCTCTCTCTCTCTCTCTCTCTAAATTTTATTTTATTTAGAGTTAATTATGTTTTTTAATTATTTCTATCTAGTACTTATGAGCTTAAGGGAGAGAAGAAGAATATGGCAGTTACACAATTTCAAGCTGCTGATGCCAGGAGATGTTTTCCTTGCTGGGATGAACCTGCTGCTAAGGTGTTGCATGATATTTCTTTCTTTCTTCCTTTTTCTTTTTTATTAAGTATCTGTCTGTATGGAATTTTTTACTTCTTATTTGATTTGCTTTGGTGAGAGTTTGATATCATTTTAATTGATTTCTGTTTTGCGATTTTACCGGTGATCCCAATCCCCCAGAAGAAAATGGGGAATAAAGAAATTACAAAAATTAATTTTATGTTCTGTCACTCTTCTTTACAGCACAATTGCATAGAATTTTAAGTTCCCTTCTCTTCTATTGATTAACAGTTCTCTTCTTAAGAAATTTCAAATCCTTACGAGGAGGGTAGTTGTGCTAGCCTGTCAGCATAGCCAGTATTCATTGGAAGATATTTTACAATTGGCTTTAGGTTGTTTATCTGAGTGTACTGCAAGTAATTATTGTATCATGATGGAGCCTAACCTAATCTGAGAGCATACTCAACCACATGAACCATGATTAGCATGATTTTTACTAGATATGCTATTGTTTTTGTGATACGTCAATTGTCAAGTCTTAAGACCATACTTTACAATATAATTCCTACTTCTCCTGTCTTTCTTCCCTTTGTTCCTATTTTATATAAACCAAAACGCGAATTGATGGCAGCATCACTTGAAAAAGTTGCAGAATTTGGGAATTGGGACACACTTAACACAGGATAATGAAGGAAGCAATTAAAGTATGATTACCATAACAGATGCATGTGTCAACATAATCACTATGTTGTTTGTTGACTAAATGAATGAACAACAGGAAACAAGATGTAGATACTATTATAAGTCAGAGGCAAGCAGAAGTATTACTTATTGGTTGGCTGAGGCGCATGCTACTGCACTGTCCTTAAATCCAATTGGCCCTTATCAGGGTAACCATTGGTACAAAAGGATCTGGATGTCTGGACTCCAGGATTCAATGGCCTTCTGCTCTGATATATGGCACTTACAATATCAGAAGGCAGTGAGCTCTGCTTATACATCTTCCTCACTCATACACAAGATGAACTACAACACAGTGGAAAGAGGGCAATGGTGCAGAGAGGACTCACAGACTTAACAGTTTCTGTTCGTTGTTGTTTATATCTAAGTCTTAGAGTCTCTTCTTAAAGAAGAGGACCATCTGCCCAAAGACCATTAATGGCCATTGAGAGTATACTAAATCTGTTCAGAGAAACAGCTCCGTTGGATTCAAATCTGAACGATCAGAAAATGGTTCTACAAGACTGTATCTTGTTGTCAAGGGAAATATTATACCATAAAAGGAAACCTTCCTTAAATACAGTATTCAAGCAAAAAAATAGTAAATAGAATAAGATAAATATAATTTGGGTCCTCTCAAAAACACATGCACCACACTATGCCACGGCATGGTGCGCATCAGTTTGGTACACTCGCTTGTGTGATGAATACAACCACACAAGTGAACTATACACCTCTTATTGGGTTTCCAAACCTGTACAGATAATACTTAAAAATTCATGAGAGGCCTTTCTCTTGTCCATGTGGACTAAAAAGTCGGCAAGGAAGAGATAAAGTTAAATGAGTTCTAAAACAAAAATTGGAGGAAATCAAACTATTTTTTTTTTTTTGTATCTCTCTAGCCAATGAAATATATTAATAGAAAATCAAGAGAAGATTTTAAGCACCAACAATAATAATAATTTTTGATAATTAAGCAAGGAAAGAAAGGAAAAAGACATGAAAGATAGATAAAGGTAACTGGTAATTTCATATTGCCAAGAGCTAAGGTCCATGACACTTCTTGTAGATCATCCATGAAATTAGGGAATAGGCCATGAAATAGAAATCTCATTCTCTCATGTTCCAAGGCAGCAGAATGACACAGCTGATGGTCTTGCTAAATGGGGTGCAGGGTAATCTATCAAGCATAAAGGGACTGTCATCCCTGCCAACTGTCCTCAGTGATCATATCCATGTTGTCTAAGTTGCATTTCTTATAATTTTCCTGTTTGTTTTTAATAAAGCAATCGTTATTCAAAAAAAAAAAGTTGGAATAGCTAAATTTATGCAAGAACATGAAGTTGGGCTTTTGAAGAACCCTTAGTGCACTTATTCAACTTGGAAACCATAAGTAGTGATTTCTTTATGATGATAATACTAACAGAACCAATTTCTTATCACAAAAAGGAAAGAAAGAAGAAATTAGAGTCTATTGTAGTGACCTCTGGAGTAGACAATACCTTCTTGGAAAATAGTAGTGATTGTTTTTCTAATAGAAGCTTCTCTTCGAACAGATTAAAATGTTTACCTTTGTTTTCTGTTTCAGCTGTTGCTATGTTTTGATTTCTGTTGCTCTATGGATGGTATTAGTATTTATACCTGTGGAATTTCTGTTCAAATGCATGCCAATTAAAATCTGTAAGTGTACCAATGACGTGTAATGTTTGTCCCCCATTCTCTGAGAGACATATCATGTTTCAGGCTATGTTCAAGATAACATTAGATGTGCCATCTGAACTGATGGCATTGTCCAATATGCCAGTAGTTCAAGAAAAGCTTGACGGATATGTCAAGACAGTATCCTTTCAGGAATCACCAATTATGTCAACTTATTTGGTGGCTGTTGTTGTTGGTCTTTTTGATTACGTAGAACAACAGACGTCCGACGGTATGATCATACACTACCCTCCTCTTGTTTTCTTGTATTGAGAAATTCCTGATAATATGAGCCTTTAAATATATTTTCAGGAGTTAAAGTTCGGGTATACTGTCAAATTGGTAAGGGAAATCAAGGAAAATTTGCTTTGGATGTTGCTGTCAGGACGCTCGATCTATATAAAATGTATTTTTCTACTTATTTGACCAGTACAAATAATTAGCGATTACCATCTTTTCTTTAAAAACTGAGTGTACTGAGTTTGAGTAGATCCTAGCAACCATATAATTCTTGTACTAGTCTCCTAATGATTTTCCCTGTGAGACAGTTCCACTTTCTTCCTTGCTGCAAACTTGCATGTAACAAGGTGATGACCTCGTAGATGACAATGAGAGCAATAAAGAGGATGTCTAACATGTTATTTGGATCCATCCATACAGATACTTTTCCGTTCCATACTCACTGCCCAAATTGGATATGATTGCCATCCCTGATTTTGCTCTTGGGGCTATGGAGAACTATGGTTTGGTCACCTTCCGTGAAAGGGCTTTGCTCTATGATGATCAGCATTCTGCGGCAGCTAACAAGCAAAGTGTAATGTACTTCTACTGAAATTCGTCATGGATGTCAAAATTTAGCCACCTGTTGCTATTGTGGATTCAATCATCAATTTTTCTGGACTTACCATATGGAAATGTTTCATCATGTCAATTTGCTTCTGTTCAGGTTGCAATTCTTGTAGCTCATGAACTGGCACACCAGTGGTTTGGAAATCTTGTAACAATGGAATGGTGGACACATTTGTGGCTTAATGAGGGGTTCGCAACATGGGTCTTTCTCCTGTAACCCTTGATTTTATTAAGTAATGGAACTATTGATTCTATTTAATAAGCTAGTAACCATTTATTGGATGATTTCTCTATTTTCAGATAAGCTACTTAGCAACTGATAGCTTTTTTCCTGAATGGAAAATTTGGACTCAATTTCTTGACGAAATTACTGAGGGTCTTAAGCTGGATGGACTTGCGGAATCACACCCTATTGAGGTAAGTACTCATGGTCAACATTTTTTTATTCAATATGAGCTTCCCTTGGAACTTTTACTGCTTTCTACCACTATGTTTTTGACATTATAACTTTTTTTAATACTACATTGAATAGAAAGCTTGTGTTTCAGGTGGAGATTGGTCATACTGGTGAGATTGATGAAATTTTTGATGCAA
Source organism: Platanus orientalis (assembly GCA_025762735.1). Taxonomy (NCBI): domain Eukaryota; kingdom Viridiplantae; phylum Streptophyta; class Magnoliopsida; order Proteales; family Platanaceae; genus Platanus; species Platanus orientalis. The sequence goes on along the minus strand of JAOXJP010000015.1, from coordinate 9,441,250 downwards.
TTAGTTATGAAAAAGGTGCATCTATTATCCGGATGCTGCAAAGCTATCTTGGTCCTGAATGTTTTCAGGTTAGGCCATTTGGTTTCCTTTGTCTCTGTGTCTTCTTTTATGACTTAATTGTTCTAGATATCGGTCAAGCTATTGATTGTCAGATCTGGAACCATGTTATAAGGACTTTGGCAACATTGGATGTTTTGTAGTTATACATTTATTCTGGTTTATATCGGTCGTGCTTTGTCTTTTGAACTTGCTTCCAAGTTCCAAGACATTATTTTGGTTGTTATAGGCTTTATGAATCCAGCCCTTTTTATATTATTTGCAGCATGGTGCATTGTGGTCCAACCCTGTATATTAAGACAGAACTTCTAACTGCAAATAATGATGCGAAGCAGCTGTTCAAAATGTTTGATTTCATCTCATATATGGAGAAGTATTATTTGGGTAATGCAATTATAATTTACTACTCATTGATATTAGAGTCTGGATTCTTCATTTGCAAGAAAATGACTTTTGGTTACTGTTGAAGTATATTAATTTGTGTCTCTCCTAACACCTTAAGGTTTTGGGAGAGTTGGTTGGTTTACTGTTTACATGGTATCAGAGCTAAGCCAGGTCTCGAGTTTGAATCCCGGTGGAAGTATTTCACTGGATGTAGTGTTGTGCACATGTGTGAGCATTGTGTGGACTCGCACCTGTCTCCATGAGTGTGTTCCTAGGGGAGAATTATGTTCCTCCTAAGGGAGGGGTGTTGAAGTACATTAATTTGTGTCTCTCCTAACACCTTAAGGTTTTGGGAGAGTTGGTTTACTGTTTAAAGTCACTTTCTTTTGGGTGGGTTTGATGACTTTTAACATTAACTTATTATAATGATTGTTCTGTCATGTATTGGATTCTATTTGCAGTGACATATGGCAAAACAGTCAGTATTTACTAATCAATTAATCCAAAATATTAAATCCTTTTTTTTGGCATCATAAAGTCAAACTGTCACATATTGGTAGAGTGCTAATATTATAATCTTAAAGTAGATGAATGATTATAACTGATACTTGCAAATGGGCTTCCTATTTGAATGGATGTAACATCCGAGAAAGTAATTTTAGTGCTGGTTTCAGTGAACTTATCAAAATGGCAGAAAAATGTTGGTTGACTAAAACAATGAGAATTGTGTTTAACTAATGTTTCTCATCTCAACTCAGCTCAACAAAGCCTTATCCCAACTACTAGTGGTCGGGTACACAAATCCTGTTTTACCACTCCACTCTTTCAGGGGCCACATCTTCTGTAAATCATAAACAGTCATGTTCTTCCTCAGTATTGCAACCCAAGTCATTTTTCCCTTCCCTTTGTCCTTTTAATGCCTTCAACTTACACCTTGTCACTCCTCACTGGTGCATTCATTGGTCTTTGTTGTACGTGACCGAACCATTTACAGCTGACTTCCTTTCATCCTGTCACCAATTGGTGCTACCCTTAAGTTCCCACTTAGTTCTTCTTTTCTTTTTTTCCTTCTTTTTCTTTTCTGATCTATCTTTTCTAATATTTCCACCCACCCTCTCAACATCCTCATCCCAGCTATATGTGTTGTTTCATGGTTACCAATATTCTGCTCCATAAGGCATTGTTGGCCTTTTCTCCGTCTTATAAAATCTCCCCTTCAATTTTAATGTTATGAGCTAATCACATGGCACTCCAGAAGCACCTCTTCACTTCAGCCACCATGTTCTAATGCCATCTCTATTGCATATAATTTCTTAATATTAGTCATGTCGGGCATTCATATTGAGTATTCTTCTCTGATCATGGACATGGTTTATGACATTTGACTTCTTGTAATTAGAGATCATTGGCTTCATACATAAAAAGATATGCATGCTCGAATGCAAAGACAGAAGATTTATGGGCTGTTTTAGAGGAGGAATCTGGTGAACCTGTGAACATGCTCATGAATTCATGGACAAAGCAAAAGGGATACCCAGTTGTCTCTGCAAAAATCAAAGATAACAAGTTGGAGTTTGAGCAGGTTTGTTTATGGTTCACATCTTTCCACCTACTTTTTTGGTTAGCTATTTTAAAAGAACATTGCTTGACAATAGGCAATGTCCTTGTGCAGGACTTTAAGAGTGTTGTATTATTTCATGGCTTTCAGCATTGAGTTTTAAATGTTCACATCACCTTCTTTTGGATTATTGGGCTTGTTGGAAATTGTTGTTTTACATATGCAGTTTTATTTGCATGCCAGAAATATAAATGCATCTATGAAAAGTAGTATGATATTTTGATTATATATGTATGGTTAAGAAACTGACCATTGACACTTCTATGAGAATATAAAACTGTTTCCTTTGTTGGAATGAAAACATATTGGACAAGAAACCACTGTGACTCTTGTTTTGTTTTTTACTTTATCTGGCAAATAACTTGAAGTGTTGAATTAATGATAAAGAAATGTTCAAGCGTAGAAAGTGCTTTATAAACTTATCAATTTGCACCATATTTAGCGAGAGAATTAGCAATGTCACTGACCTTCCTAAGAGTACCAGTAGAAGATATCAGGCCACATCCAAGCTAGCTCTTTTAGATGGTATCTAATGGTAGCAAGATTTTGAGGGAGGGCATTGTCTTTTGTCTTCCACTTGCTAGAATGCATTGGATTAATGGTTTACTAGTTACCACCTCCAAAGAACTCGAGAAGTTATCTTTTCAAGGCCTTGAAGCACATTCTCCAGTAGAAGGCGTAGGGAAGAAATCTCTGAAGAATTTTAACATACAAAATGTCTGCCTAAACCAACAGTATGCTGGAACCATTCAAGGAAATGCTTCTTACCACCCTAGCCACCTTTCAAGGAATAAAAAGGTGGTTGATATAAATCTCAAGTTTCTTAGACATCATGCACATACTTGGAATGTACTGTTTCGATTGATAACATGGTAAATGGTTAGTATTAGTATGACACCACCATCCATTGATTTAAAAATCGACTCATTATGTATAATTTTGTACAAACTGTGTTGGTTTTGAGATGGCCCGGAAACAATGTTTATGTGTAATTAAAAAATACAATATGTAGGCCAAAATGTTGACATATTTCGTAAAGTTTCAGTCACTTCGATCACCAAAACGTTACGTTTTCCATAATAGAAGATCCTGTAAATTAAACAACATCTCAACTTAAGTCTACCATCATTATGCAAGAGTAGAATAGCCTTCTTTTGCCTCCCTTTTTTTTTGAAAAAAATACCTAATCTGGGATTCCATTTGAGTCCCTTTGAAGTTTGAACACAGATTGGGCTGTAGATTGAAGATTTGAGTATGAAAATCCAAAATTTTGAGGATAACCCCGTAATTCCGAAGACCTTACATTTTTAAGCCTATTTCTTTTATATGTTATATGATTCAGTCTGATCTCACTATCACAGAGTTTTTTTCTTTTTTCTTTTCTAAAGAAAAAATTATATATGTCTATATATATATATATAAATGAGAAGTTAAAAGAAATTGATCCAAATGTGCATGTTTTGGTTGATTGGTTGATTTTTTTTAAATTTTTTATTTCAAAAATCAATGAATCGGTCATATTTTTTTTTTCCTAAAATCAAGACTCTGCACAATATTTCGAGAAACAAAAAATCACCTAAATTTCAAAGAAATTTTGGAGAAAAAGGTTTCCCTCTAATTTTATATCTGCCTTCAAAATTTGTCCAAGATTTTGGTGAAAATTTGACGAATATGTGTACCATGGTTCCTTGTATGATTGTCTTTTCCATGTGAGTCGACGATTCTTTGAAATGAGATGCATCTCAAACCTATATTGGTATGATAATGTTCATATATATCCAGGACAAGATTTTTCAGCATACAATATATGTATGTCCAGTGAAAACTTGAAGGCATTAGACAATATTCTCTTCTTGAAAGTTATGTTAAGGCATTAGACAATATTTTCTTCTTGAAAGTTATGTTTCTTTAAAACGCTAAATGGTGTGATGTGAACTCTCTGATGTAGGATCGATTAGATTCAACACTATCAAATTAGGGCCTTAAGTCTATAAAGAGGGATTTTGGTACCTAAAACTAATGGAATTAGATTAGGGAACAGGAAGATTTTAGGTTCAAGTTTACAGGTATGAAGAAAAGTGTAGAAGCTGATTAGGGTTAAAGGGAGAAGAATTTGGGTTTGATGAAGAGTCTGATCCAACAGTTGAAATGGGTTGTATGGATGGATTAAATAGTTTATGGGTTATGTGATGAAGTGTATAGGCTGCTATAATAGAGAAATAATAGAGAAAATATAGAATTCATAAGTAAAAGAAAAAGAAAAGAACCTAGGCAATACATCCAAGATCTTTGGTGATTTTTTCTTCAAAAATTCATTCATTAAATAATAAAATTAAGATACAATTGGGGTTGTATATATAAACCACACTTCTCTAAAATAGATGATTCCCATCACAACCTGATACCCTGCCAGATTTGAGACATAACTTCATTAAATCACATCAGATTTGCAAGATCTTGGACTCCTTAGAAAGGTAACTGAATAAATTTAGAATTACACCACAATCAAGCCAAACTGTTTAGTTTTGACTCCCAGAATTAAGGCATAAAGAAATTTGATGGGAATAGAATATTCACTTTTGTACTAAAAAACTTATGAATAAATTTGTAACCAAACAAATAGAAAAAAAAAAAAAAACATAAATTCCAACTAAAATATTACCCAAAAACATAAAAAGAACCAGGTTCAAGTTTGGACCAGATCCAAATACCAAGAATAAAAAACCACCAAAATGCCCCTAACAATCAAAACATAAAAACTGAAAATAAACTAAATTTAGCAGCTATGATAATTGATAATACAACTAAAGCATCAAATTGACTAAAATATGATATCTAAACATAACCACGTGAGTCACCTGGTCATTCTAGCTCCCATGTGGGCCCCACACCATTATAATGGTGCCAAAGCATAATTGAGACTGCTTTAGACCTCCTTTGATAGGTCTAAGGTGCTGAGCTTGATTCCCATCACACACACTCTCTCTCAAATACACACAAGTATCATATGGAAGGCTGAAATAATAAGTTAGTTGGGATTTATGTTTTGTGTTTCCAATATGAGCCAAAATAAAATAGAATAAAATGTAAGGTGGAAATCTAAAGAGGCAGGTAGGAGGATAAGGAGTTGTCGGCCTTCTATACATCACTTCAATTTTGTTTGAAAAAAAATTGATTGAAAATATTTCTTTTTTTTCATTCTATATGTGTAGTTATGTGTAGTGCATATGGGTATCTGATAGTACTCATGTATTTCTATGGCTTTTCAGTAGCTGACATATTTTTAACTAGCCTCTTAACTCTGCATGCAATTCATACATTTACCTTTCTCTGCTACTGTGTCATGTTTATTTTTTATTTTTGTCCATATCGGATAGATGGAGATTCAACTGTTAAAATTATTCATTGCAGTCACAGTTCTTGTCAAGTGGATCCCATGGGGATGGGCAATGGATTGTTCCTATAACATTATGTTGTGGTTCATATCCTGCTCAGAAAAATATCCTCTTATGTACAAAATCTGAAACTCTCGATATAAAGGAATTTTTGGGTTGCTCAGTCACTAAAGACAGCTTTGTTGAGAAAGGGAACCAAAGGAAATGTGATAAGAACAGTGCAACATGCACTTGGATTAAACTTAATGTTGACCAGACAGGTTTCTATAGGGTGAAATATGATGATGACCTTGCAGCCAGACTTAGATATGCAATAGAAGCCAACTACCTCTCTCCGACAGATAGATTCGGTAATTTTGATATTTATAATTTGCTCATCTTTCTGTAGTCAAATATAAATTTCCCTCAAAATAACACTTGTGGACAGGTATTCTGGATGATTCCTATGCTCTTTGTATGGCTTGCAAGCAGTCACTATCCTCTTTGATTACCCTGATGGCTGCTTACCGGGAGGAACTTGATTATACTGTGTTGTCATGCTTGATTACTGTAAGGTTCTCTCCATATTTTGATTTGAGTCCTCATAAAAAAAAATTCCTGGCCTAATACTAGCATCTCTGATTCCACAGGTAAGCTATGAAGTTGCAAATATTGCAGCTGATGCCACTCCTGGATTGGTGGATGACATTAAACTATTCTTTGTCAATCTTTACCAGTATCCTGCAGAGTAAGTTTTCTGACATCATTGTTTTTGTAACATCTGAAGTTTTTTTTGGTTACTTGATGCTCCTAGGATGATCTTTTCAATTCTAGTGTCCAATAGAAACAAAATAGCTTTCTTTTAATTCTCCCATAACATAGGGCAGTTTCTTGGAAAAGTATATTTCAGGCTTGTCTTATGGGGTTTGGAAAATCTATGCCTGCCAGTGACTTTTGCGGTTATTGCATAACATGAAAGTTAGTGACATTTTTTATTATAGGTACATGACAAACAGTGGTTGGTTGGAAATTAATGGAGACAGAGTTCTACAGATCTAGAACAAGACCATACATTATTGTTAGGAACAATAAACTTGAGGATAGTTGAACCAAAGAGACTACAAGTTGTTACCTTCAGTAAAATCAATAGGTAACTGCAATGTTTTCAAAAACGTGTGTCTCAACAGATAAAGATCTAAGGTGTATTTAAAAGCCGCAGATGCACCTGCATGTGCCTCTTACCATGAAGCGTGACATAAGTCGTGCACCTCTTGTGAGGCACACGCTTTTGCCACATCTTTGTTCAGGGCTGTATGCGGTTTATGAATTTCATGTTATTATTTAGAAAAATAAAGTTAAAAAAAGATAAAGCATATTTTTTAATTTAATAAATTAAATGTTTCCTAGGTTTAAATTAGTTTTTATTTTTAGCTTTTAAGTAAAAAAAAAACATGTTTTTTGTTAATGCTGATCATTCTTCCCTCAATCTCTTGTTTGATTCTACTTGTAAAGAGGACTTGGATGGTCTTTTTCTTTTTCTATTTATTTCTCTCCCCCAGAAAGCTTTTTCTTGATTAGAGCCTTATGCCCTGAGGGATGTATTTCTCATACATTCTTCCATTTATAATTTTTTTTCTTATCGATAAAAAGAATAAATTCATGATGTTATCTCAGTTTCTCAATGAATGAAATATTATATCTTTCGTTTTATTAGTAACGCAGGGGATGATTCACCCCACTTGAGAATGCATATGGACCTGAAGCCCAGCTGGCAGGCCCTGTAACTGGTCCAAAAATCCATGCATGTGGGGCACTTTATGTGCCTTTACATAAAAGATTTTGTTGGCCCCGTTCCCGAAGATAATACATGCAAGATTAAAGACATTATGCTGTGTTTTTTTTTTAGCTAGTTTATGATTCCAAATAATAGATATTTGGTTTGGTGTTCTACTTTTCTTTGAGGTGAAGTGTAATAGGTTTAGGAAAGTCAAGTCAACAAGTGGGTTAGTGCGAGTTTATTTTTCTAGCAAGGAAATACATGAGCGCTTATGATCTAACAAAAGATATAGCCCTAGATGAATTGGGGTGGCAGAACAGGATTTGTGTAGCCTCACAAGTAGTTGGGATAAGGATTTGTTGAGTTGAGTGTATATGTATATTAGACGATTACTTAGTGGTTGGAAATTTTAAAATTAAATGGACTTAGTGGCATAAACCTGTGGAGTTATCTCTTTCTCTCTCTCTCTCTCTCTATATATATATATATATATATATATACGGGACACGGGTACGATACGACAATTCACAATTCATGAAAAGCAGGATATGATACGATAGGAATACGACAATTAATTAATATTTTTAGCTGGATTTTATGTGAAGTTTATCTTTAAAAAATAAATAACAAGTAACAAAACATGAATCAATTAGTAGTAGGAGATCATTCTCGACCAACCTTGGTTGTAAGATGTTGTGTTTGACAGATCATTCTCGATCATCTCCCGAAAGTATCCTAACACATACTAGCCTTGTCCCATACATGCCAAAAAAAAATATTTTTTTATTTTTTGACATGCTGGGGACTCCCATATAGAAGTATCCCAAGAGTGTCTGTGTCCGATACATGGGAAGTATCCCAGGAGTGTCTGTGTCCAATATGTGTCAGACACGGACACACCGAGGGTTTTGAAGTATCTGTGCTTATATATATATGCTACATTACTTTTTGTGGGTTCTCAAGTTCTTCTGAAGGATTGATCTAGCTGGAAAGCTGAATTTGTTGAAATTTTGGGCTTCTAGAACTTGTTTGCTGCCATTGATTGAATTGGTTTGAACACATCAAATTGCAAATCCTTGGTGCTTCTGGATTCTATATCTTGTTTTTTTTAGTTTTATTTATTTATTTTTGAATCAAGAACCACTTTCTTGATCTGAATACTATTATAAATCTTAAACCTCTTGATTTTACCATTGATTCTTTGAGTTTTCATCATCAAGTGCCCCAAAACCCTGACCGTATAATTCTTTGGCTTTCTTAATTTTCCCTATACAAACCTATTCTAATACCTAACCTAGGATTTTTGTTAGCACTTTAAACCTTGATTTCTTAACTAAAAATTATTTATAAAATCCCTAAACCCCTTATTGATTACCAGAGAGAGGAGCAGGAACCGATGCTCAATAAATCCTTGTGAAGCAAGAAGCGAAAATGATAATAAAGTAAATAATTATAAGTTATAATCAATAATTTCAACTACAATACAATAAAGTAAATAAACTTAAAGAAAGTACCAAAAAAAACCTAACAGCTATACTGATGCGGCAGCCTTGCTTTGACTCGAAAAGAATTATCCTTTATGGAAGCTCACGCTTAGATTTTCATAGAAATCTAAAAGTGAACTTTTTGCTATCCACATCAATAGCCTAGGAAGTTTTATTGTTTTGGGTTGATTTATCGGGTAATTTTGTATAATAAGGTCATATGAGCCATAGGGGATTGGTATTAGGTTTCTAAGTGTTAGGAGTCTTTTATATGAGTTTTTTTAAAGCATTTTTATAGGTTTCTTAGTGCTGGTTGTACAACACAGGGTACAAGGGTATTTTGGTCCAAAATTGTATAAAAGTTTATAAAAGCCTCTTCTCTTCTCTTGTACGATCAGTCATTGAAGGATAATAAAGTTTTGGTGTTTTGAGAGCCTAAAGGCTAGTATCTTTTCCTCCCAAGGTTCCCTCACATCTAAAGTGAGTTCTACACTCTTTTCTTCCATTATTTCTCTCATTAAGAATCCTTCTTCTTTCCTCTTTCTTTTTATTTTCTGTTAAATCTGATTTTCATTATTGTTTCATCTTTTTCCATCATCTATCATCTGATGCAGCATAATAGAAATGATACCAAAGATGATGTAGAATGATGACCAAGAATATCAATAAAATTCAAAGTAATGTAGTGGAAACAAGAAAAGAGAAAAAGAAAAGATAAAAACCTGATTTGAAGCTTTTTCAAACTCAAAACAGAGGATCTTGGCCTCCACTAAGCTTAAATAAATCCAAGGAATCCACCTTCGAGAAAGATCACTCTTAGTTTTTAGACTTCACAAAGGAAGAATACACTAGCTAAGAACTAGAAAGCCAAAAAAAAATTTATTCATCAATTTCTTCATTCATTGTAAAATTATGTGGAGGGATTACCTTTAAATAAGCTTACAAGCTTAAACAATAAAAACTTGCCAAAATTGGAAACTTCTTAAAATCCTTAATTTGCTAGCTAAGTTTTCTAAAATATAAAACTAAAAACTCATTTTCCTAATATTAAAACAACTAAAACTTAAAACTTTATAAGAAAAAACACTAAGCCCGTTTTTACTTGACACCCCTTAGTAATTTGGTCATAACATTCCCAAATTACATCGGATTTGCGT
>JAOXJP010000015.1:9418209-9431299 GCA_025762735.1 Platanus orientalis | reverse complement strand
ATTAGGTGCTAACACCCATAAAAATTTACAAAAGGCTATACTAATATCCCATCATGAGTTTATTCTGATCTAACTGTTCTAAAATTAGCACATTGGAGATATACCAAACTCAATCAAGATCGTGCAAATGATGAACTGATTGGCAAATGGTCCAATTAGTGTGATTAAGACATAGATATTCATCGAACAGTTTGATTAGATTGATTGAGACCCCAACGTTCATTAGACCAATTGTTCTTACATTCGCTACTACTAACAGATCTTCTGAAATGTTTGGTTCCACCCCTGCCCCTCAATTGGAATCATCCCCATTCCATCCTTGGTTGACCTACACCGCTTCTAAGTGCACCATGCATTGGTACACCGTTAATTACCGCCAAGCCTATAGAATCTTCGCCTGCAACGGGATTTTGTTTCATCATGAGTCATCTCATCATAGTGAGAATTTTGTCACTTGGAAGATAACTCGGGCCATCAGTAGGATCAAGTTTAGGCTTCAAAGTAAACTATTTATTGGAAATTTGTAGGCTCATGGGATTGGGGGTTTTGTGGGGGATTATATTGAGGCGATGTGGAGTTATAGGCCCTTGTTAAGTTGTTGTTGGTGGTGGTCTTAGAGAAAAGAAAACACACACACATACACATAGAACCAATCCCAATGGCAGCACCCAAAATGGAGATTTTTCGTTCTGGGTTGCTCTTGGAAGCGAAGCAGATGATAAGTTAAAGAAGAAGAGGAATGAGAAAATGGGTTTTTGAAGATGTTAGCTTACTAACTTGGTAAATTCTATGGGTGTCTTACCATAGGTCTGGGTTCAAAACATATCTCCACCTACTAATAAATTAATCACTAATGTTTACCTATCGAAAAATGGGTTTTCTAGTGTTTGAGATTAGGGTAATTTTGGATTTTTAAAAATTGGTTTTATAGTTTAAAAAATGGTTTAAATCGATGGGAATTGAGGTAAAATCACCTTCATGTTAACTTCTATAACCAGAATATGTCTGACAAGGATGGTTTATGTAATTAACCCAATTCAGATGACATGCAAATGCATGCCATAAATAGTTTCTAGAATAGACATATATGTGCACGTTGTAAATATTTTATAATATAGACGCCATGCAAAGGCACACCACAAATAGTTTCTACCATGCACAACATCCCAATGCATGCCATGAATAATTTCTAATATACAAGACATGCTAATGCACGCCATCATAAGTGTATTAATATCGTTCTGAAAAGGCACATTGCTAAAGTTAACCTAAGTATAGATATTAAAAACGTTTAAAAAAATAACGCCATAAAAACTCATCATTTATGGTATACATTTTCTGAACGTCATTAATGTTATGCTATAAATACACATTTTTGTTGTTGTGGGCGTAGGAGTTAATATGCAACCTCCGCCATTCTAGGGAGCATATCAGCCCCAGAGGCGGCCATATGGTGCAATGCCACAAGGATATGCCCATAATACCCAAGAATAGGTGATTGGTATCCTTGAGGAACTGTACGGGTCTGGTCTCAAACGTACTACGCGACCTGCCTACAGAAAACCCTACCTTGAACAAAGAGATAAAGACTATGAGTTTCCTCGAGGGTACAAGATGACTTCGCCACTTTCTCAGGAGAAGATAGTTGTTTCACCACTCAGAGTGAAAAATCTTTAAATTAGGAATACTACAAACTAAAGCTATCCCCCAACTTGTTAACGTGATAAGTTTTTACATGGTATATGAATATACCACCTAACTCAATTCAAAGTTGGGAAGAAATAGAAGACAAATTCCAATCTCATTTGCTCAAGCAGACCTAGGCGTATCAATGGCTAATTTGGATAGATTTAAACAGTAGCTGGAAGAAATGGCTGAACAATTTATCATGCGATTTAAATGGGCTAAATCAAGATGCCTCAGCAGTTTACCTAAAGTCGAGTTTGTAAAATTGGCCCAAGATGGTCTCAACTTCGAGCTAAGAAAGATGTTCAAGGGAATGACATTCTTCAACTTGTTTGAATTGTCAGAAAGGACCACTCGATATGAGAGCATCCTTAGGAAAGAAAACTAATGGTGTAATGTGTCATATGAGACCTACTACCAAGACCCAAACTACGAGGCCATTTAACAAATTTTATGGGAAATAAACCCTTTACATGTGATGCTTTGACTAGGAAATACTCTAAAGCCTAGGAGTCGAATAGGCCAACAGTTGCCATGAAAATTTATTCCTTTGACTTAAATCGGGCAGATCAAATATTCAATTTGTTATTCGAGGCTAAGTAAAGTAAATCAAATTAATTGGAAAACATAAGGCCTAAACCATGATGAGTTGTGCAGGTGGAATTATTGTAAATAACATAATTCCTTTACCTACTCGACAAACAAATCTGTAGTGTTTCAAAATGTCATTCAGGATTGAATCAACAAAAAGTTGTTTCAATTACTTGACAAGACTAAGGCTATAGAGGTTGATACAAATCCCTTTTCCAAGTTGGTGGATTTTGAATGATCACTATAAATTAGACCTCAGAGAATAGAGATTCAAATATGGAAACATGTAGGGATATGACACTTACAAGTGTGGTAACTCCTATAGGAAACCATTTGGCTGCTTAAGACTTATCACCGAAGACCCTGACACCAAAGGAGGTCTCAGGGATGGCTGAAAATGGAAAAGTGAATATCAACTTTTCTGAGGCAATGACCTGGGAGCTGGAAGTCGATGAGAAGGGGGAAAAATGTGAGGTCGATCACAATGACTTTTATTTATGTGAAAGATGTCGACTTATGACGGCAGCATCAAAGACAAAACCAGGAAACTCCCAACCAATTGAATCTGCTAAGGGAAAAAGATAGTCACCTTAGCAAACAACAAGGGAAACAACCCTATGAAATAATGATTGGAGACCTAACAAATGGGAAAAAGAAATAGGATAATACATAAACAAACCATGGATAGGGAGAGAACCGTCGAGTGAAGAATGTTGGTACTATAAGATGATCAAACCACCTTGGGTGAACCATGAGAGATGGGTGAGACTAACCTCACCTACTCAAAAGTCTCATATCCAGAGTGTACCAACATACAAGTACGGATACAACCCAGAGTTCCCATTGATGATCAGAACTCAAAAAAGAAGATGGCTTAGACAGCAAGCTAGAGCAAGACAAGGGAGTCAAGTTTCAAAATCTGACCTAGTGTTAAGGTCTCCTAGAGCAAACGAAGGTCATAAGGAACTTGGATAGTGTCTTATGGTCAGCCAGGTCAAGGTATCATTAGATAACGAATCGAGCAAAAAAGAACATAAAAAGCTCGAGAGAGGATGTTACTCTATCCTCAATGTCAATGATAGCTAGAAGACTAAGAAGGCTAACCAAGAAAAGTCACAAGAGACCACCAATGGCCCAAGAAGAAGTAAAGAAATCCCAGCCCTGAGAATGCTTGTCTTGGGCAGATTTGGCAAACATCCCTTCCGGTGATGATGACTTCAATGATTTTTGCAGTGAGGGACTACTTATAGATTCATTTACACCCTCAGAATTTATTATAATTAACCTCTCGAGTGACACCAGAAATACTACCGTACTTCGCTTTGGTGATTGTCTAAAAAGAATAGTTGATTGTAACATGATCCTCACTTTGTTTGTTAAGTTTAGAACTCGATAAGATTAGGTTTTTGAAGTTGAAAAGGAAATTTGGAAAATGGTAACTAAAAAGCTTGCCGCTATCAAGGTCGAGGATGAGAACTCGAGGCAAGTCAAATCAGGGGCAGTAAAGGATGAAACTCCAAGTAAACTTGCTTTCAATAAACCTTCCAAAGGCATGATCCAACATTTAAAGCCATTGTACATAAAAGTACATATGGAGGGTTAGCCTGTAAGTAGGGTCTTGGTCAATAATGGAGTAGCAGTGAATATGCTATCGGTTTCCATGATGAAGCTATCAAAGACCGATAACGACCTAGTACCAACGGACGTTTCCGTATGTGGATTTTCTAGCAATGCCACTAGGACGAGAGGAGTTCTTCCCCTCAAACTAAAGGTAGGAAGTAAGACCTAAATAACTGCTTTCTATCTGGTCGACACTTCCTCGAATTATAAAACATTACTAGGAAGGGATTAGATACACTCGAGTTGGTATGTTTGATGAGGACATCATGGCCGAGATGGAGTTCGCAGTTATTTTTATTGTCTTTTATTTACTTTATGTCCTTTTATGTCTCTTGTTAGAGGGGGGACACATATTGGTGAGAGTATTTTAGTTTTTAGGTATTATTTAGGGGTATTTTCATTATTATTTGTCCTAGGGGATATTTTTTTCATAGGGATAGTATCCATGGGAGTGTTTTTGGCTATTTCTATTTGATGTAAACAACCCTGGACGTGGGATTCTATTTATAGAGCCCACGACTAGTCAAACAACTTACGCAATAATATTTTGAAAATTAACATGCTCACGGCTTAGCTCATTCTCTCTTCTTGCTTGTCGCAAGTTGAAGAACATCAGACCCTGGAATGGGTCTAGGGTTAAATTTAGTTTAACGGTTGGGTTGGAGGCTATTCCCTCCTCTTGGGTTAAAGGTTTCTCCCTCTTCTACCTTCTTCAACTTATATATATTTTTTTACAGGTTTATTTGTGCTATAAATTGCCTTGTTTGCAAGAGATTCAATCCCAAACCCTCCTCTTTAAGTTTCTGATCAAGCAACAAGCCCTAAGTACTTTCAAGGCATGAACAATCTCTCATATTGCAGTTTCCAATTGCATTCTGCACTTTTGAAGCAAGAACAGAGGTTGGAGTTAGCCCTAGGCATGAATACAAAAAAAACAAGTCATCATGGAAGATTAAGCCCCAGCCTCTAACGATTGGTGTTTTGAGTGATTGGATCCATCTAAGGTGACCCAGGCCTTTGGACGACCCTATTAGGAGTGGGAGACAGGGAGTTGCAACACTCACGAACCAGTTTAGATTGGATTTGTGTTGCCCAGACATTAGCAGAATAGAAAAGTTCATCGGGGAAGATCATCTCCTGTAGCCCCATTCTTGCAGCTTTGGGTGTTTTGTCTTCTTTAGAGTGGAACTCACCTCTGTACGATCCATCTCAAGCAGTCCTACTACTCCAACATGTTGATTTGAAGAAATCACAAGTCATCAACCTCATCCCAGACGTGATATTAGTCCTCAAAACCATTTCACAAGATTGGGTTGTTCTCTCTCACCTCTTGATCTTTGTCCATGAGAATTTTTCTAGGGTCAACATCTCTGGGGCGACCTAGCTTAGTAGGCCCCACTTTCGAAAAAAAATAGTTATTTTGGGCTGGCAACACTCCCTGGGAAGAGGGAGAAAATTTCAACAAAAAAAAAAGGGGGAAATCCCCAAATTGGATTTTGGAGCCTGGATATTGATAACAAACATATCCAATATCTTCAATGAGGCATTTGACATCAGACTCAGATATTTTTCCTCCTATTTGACTTTCTTATTAAATTTCTGATAGTAGACACTTATGGCATGTTGTGGCATATGGCTTGGACCTGAGTTTATTATCTCCTAGCCTAAAAAGACATCAATATAATATCCTGGTTGTCTAAATATATTATTAAACCCATCTTTAGATATCTCAGATCATTTCTGGAATTATGTGGCCAATTTCTTTGATTTTTTAGCTTAATTTAGGCACTTTTCTGGTTTGACCTGCACTAACATACCTGCACTAGCCTCATTATTAAATTTTTGTATCTTATTGATAATCCTAGCATGTTAATTAGGTCTTTACTTGTTTGTTAATTTTTGTATGCCCTAATTCCTTTATTACATATGAACTTAATTTGAAGAATTATCTGAATTAACATGTGAACTTGCGAGTAGGAACCTTGTTTATTTTTCTTTATTACTTTATCAATTTTATTCATATCTCCTGAGCACACACTCACTATCTTACATGCATGCTGTATTAGTGTTTCTTCATCTTTGCACCAATTACTGTTATTTTGGAATGACAATAACTTAGTCGAAGTGGTGTATGTAGATGAAAAACCCTTTTTAGTCTCAACAAACAATGTCAAGGCTTAACTATACAACATCGGAGCAATCAAGCTCATGGAGTGCAATAGAGAAGGAAAACCCACAGATGTCACTGTCCATAAGATTCGAGAAGATGGTTCGTTCATAAAAGAAGAGTTCGAAAACCTGTGCACAGAAAGCTAGCCAAGCCTAGCCTATTAGAAGGGCCAGAGAAGTCAAGCCCGCATGATGAAAAGGAAGTAGATGACTGACTCAACTAAAATAGGGGCAAAGGCTATTCAAATGACCATGAAAAGGCTGTCGGGATATCTGACAGAAAGGAAAATCGAGATGTACCTTGTTGAGTGCATCATGTCCAAAATCCCCTCTAAGCTTGAGGCCATAAGAGTAAAAAAGCTAAGTATGGCCCTAGCTAAGCCGGATGATTTAAAGGCCGAAGTCCAAGACAACTTAAGAGAAGTGAATTTGGGTTCAACAGAAAACCCACGGATTACATATGTCAATGCAAAGCTCGAACCATCAGAGTTCAAGGAGATGGAGATGGTCCTCAAACAATACAAGGACTGTTTCGCCTGGGAATACTCGGAGATGCCTGGCTTAAACAGAAAATTGGTCGAGCATCAACTGCCGACAAATGAGTGATACGTACCCTTCCAGCAACCACCTCGACGAATGACCAGTGAAGTGGTATTAAAGGTCAAAGAGGAGATCAAGAGGTTGCTCGATGCTAGTTTCATTCGCCCTGCCAGGTATGTTCAATGGTTATCGAATATAGTGCTAGTAATTAAAAAGAATGACAAACTGAGGATCTGTATAGATTTTAGAAATCTCAATGCAACAACTCTAAAAGACGAATACCCTATGCCCATAGCTAACCCGTTGGTCGATGGGACAGATGGATAAAGAATCCTATCCTTTATGGATGAACACTTAGGCTATAACAAAATTTTTATAACCGAAAAGGACAAGCATAAAACAGCCTTTCGATGTCCTAGTTCAATAGGACTTTCGAATGGGTAGTCATGTCTTTGGGCTTGAAGAATGTTGGAACCACCTACCAGCGAGCCATGAATTACTTGTTCTATGACATGATAAGGAAATTCACGGAAGTGTACATCAATGACATCATCGTGAAATCCCACAGCTTCGATGATCATTTGCTCGACTTGGAAAGGAGATTCCTCATAATGAGGAAACATCAACTAAAGATGAACCCTTTGAAATGTGTCTTCGGCCTAAACACAAGTAACTTTCTTGGTTTCTTGGTACACAGCTAAGGAATCGAGATAGACCAAAACAAAACCAAGACAATTATTCAAGTTAAACCATCTTCTACAAAGGAGTTGCAAAGGTTATTCGGACAAATTAATTTTTTGAGACGTTTCATCTCGACTGTGGCAGAGAAAACGAACGTGTTCTCACTTCTACTTTAGATGAAAGGGAACAATGAGTTTCAATGGAAAGAAGAGCACCAACAAGCTTTCGAGGCAGTCAAGGCCACCTGTATTGATGCCGCCTAAAAAAGACAGGCCCTTAAAATTGTATATCTCGGCTACTGAGGACTCGATTGCAAGCTTGTTAATCCAAGACAATGAAGACAACCATGAATAGTCAGTGTTTTATTTAAGTCGAGTCTTACAGCAAGCGGAATGTAACTATCCCATGATAGAGAAATTGTGTTTAGCTTTGTATCTGTAAAGTTAAGACATTATTTCCTTTCACATGTATATATTATAGCTTAAACTGATGTTATAAAATAAATGCTAACACAAGCTATAGTGAAAGGTCGAATAGGGAAGTGGAGTCTAGCACTCCTCAAATTCCATCTTGTTTATGTTCCACAAAGAGCTATTAAGGGTCAAGCCTTAGCAGATTTTTTAGCGGATCATTCATGTCAGCCATTTCATACAGAAATCGAAGATGATTATGTCTGCCTCACCTATGGCGACTATACTTCGATGGGTCCAAAACTAACTAGGGATCCAGAGCGGGAGTGGTTATCCAATCTCCAAAAAGGACAATCACCGAATTCAGCTTCAAACTGGAAGGTGAATTTACTAACAACCAAGGTGAATACAAGGCTTTAATTCAAGTGCTCGAGGTCTTAAAAAACTTAGGGGTGAGATTCCTCGAAGTCTGTGGGGATTCATAACTGGTGATAAACCAAACTACTAGTGATTATAAATGCATTAATCCAACTTTGACTCCTTATAAGGACAGGGTTGATGGCTTGGTAAAAACGTTCGATGAAGTCTTGATGAGATGTATACCTCAAGACTCAAACCAATGACTAAATTCGACTTCCATAACAGAAGGGTCAAAATGGGAACTGGCACGTCGAATGGTATGTCACAAGTTAACCGACAAGAGATGTCAAGTGACTACCAAATCCAGGGATGGGCAGTTAACACACGAATCACTATAGTTTTGAGGCTGATTGGAGTTGTTGTGATACGTAGAACATGAGCAAGTTGGTCACGGAAAGGCTGTAGTCATGGCTTTGATTCGAAAGACGTAAGGGTTGAACATCGAGTTACACTGTTGGACAAGAGGTCGAAGCCTGAAAAACAAAGTGGCAGGTCTTGCCATCTGGCAACACACGAATGAATAGTGATTCGATGTTCAAGAAAATTGAAAAGAGTTGTAGCCCAAGTCATCGACGAAAAGCAATTTTGTTTCCAAGAAGTAACGTCGATGTAGGAGGAAGGCTTGAGAATAAGAAAAATCAAGAGGCCGAAAAAGCCATGAACAATCTACGCTATTGACCTAGCAACTTGGGCTCGATGAACTTGATCTTGACCAAAGGAGGAGTCAAAGATGAAGAATTTCTCATCAGAAAATAACATTTTGCTAAAGGCCTTAGCAAGGGAAGATCCAACCCCAGAAGCACACTATGTGAAGGCCTTAGGACGACTGATCGAGGTGGTTCAAGTCATGTTGCAAAACAAATTTATAGGAAATACAAACTCAATGGTATGCTTGGGAAGACACGAACACTTATGGGCGATGAAACGCGGAACATCGGAGAATGGTCATTCGCATGGGAAAAACCAGGCCAGGATAGCAAAATAATAGAAACTAGCACACGTCCATTGTAGCACACCGAGGTAAGGTTAGACGGTAGGTCATATAAATCATTGTCAAAAGGAGGAATTCAAGAAACAAAAAGTCATATACTAGCTGGCTCGAACCAAATGCCATGGCTCATGGAAGGGCAAAGAATGCTCTACGGTACCAAAGTGTTCGAGACTACTGAATCTTAAAGGCAAAGCAAATAGTCTAAGAACATAATATCCAAATATATAAGCCAAAATTTACAAAGACATTTCTTGAGGCAAAACAATGTCTAGGGAAAAAATGTCCTAAAAATAATAAAACGATGTCAAAGGCCCGTATCGAGGTTATGCATTAGAAGCTTATAGTGGCCCATACATGGTCATAATAGAGCATTGACGTCGGTGATGAGCAGAAGTTGAATGCAAGTTCTGACAGAAACTGTTCAACTAGTACACCGTCGGAAACCAAAGAGACCTGGATGAGGAGCATCCATTTGTCTCGAGGTCACCTCAGGAGTGCCAAAGGTGGCAGTTCCAAGCTCAATGAGCAAAGAAAGGAAGGGGCTTAAGTCAATGTGTCTCTCCTCAGTTTTGCTCCCATCCCCATCCGCCAAGAGTGCTACGTGCAGAGGGAAACTTTGTCTCCAAAGGTGTGGATGGCGCGATCTCCCGAGCTGTGAGGCAGCCTTCCACGACCTAAGATATACTTTAGGGTCGCATAGCGAACCATGCACTCAAACAACTCCTTGAAATAAGAAGACCTAAGATGAAACATCCATCCTTCAGCTATAGGATCGCGGGTTGAGTTGAGAGCATCGTGTGAAAAGTTAACTACTAATATTCTCATGAGTAAGCGAACCTAGGTATCAAGTGCATGGCAAGGAAGAAAGTTAAAACATTTAACAAGGTTTGAAACCACTATAGAGTATCGAAGTCTGACGACACAGTCGCAAAAGGAAGAGGATGTGATCATGCCGAAGAAGGATGAACACGGATTGGAACTCTAGGTTGGTATTTATAGACTTATCAAGATAAGGGTTTAT
Source organism: Platanus orientalis (assembly GCA_025762735.1). Lineage (NCBI taxonomy): Eukaryota > Viridiplantae > Streptophyta > Magnoliopsida > Proteales > Platanaceae > Platanus > Platanus orientalis. The sequence continues at coordinate 9,421,170 of JAOXJP010000015.1, read as the reverse complement.
CGAAGATATCAGAGACGGTTCAATTTTCCACAAAGAAACTAGCACCCGTTCGGCTCAAGAAGTATTGAAAGTTGGGCAAATCTTGAAAGCAATCAATTTTAGAAGATATTTCGTCCTGAAAATGGCATCGTTTAGGATTACCTAGTCAAATCAGTTACGTCCTTAAAACGCAAACCACTAAGGGTAATCAATACGGTTTGGATACATGAATCCGAAATAACACGAGTCTAGTTAAGATCTAAACCAAACACATGCGGGGGACATTTATTAGGCCACAATTTGAAACCTACCAGTCAATAAATGACATGTGGAAGTAGGAAATGATTTAAGGGACAATTATCAAGTATGACACGTTAGGCGAGGGATGGAGAAGCGAGAGTGCAGTATCACACAACAACTGTCCCACATATAAGTCATAGGTGAACCAACCACTAAGTGGGAAACCCACGGTTTGACCAGACAACAAGTGGAATACCCACGATCTAAATCAAAAAATGGTCGCAAGCGAACATGGAAACGATGATGCCATTGAAAAGATCTTATAAATAAGGAAGACGGCGATGAAAGACGGATCTAATCAAACACATCAAATCATTTATCTTTATCATAGAGTAGTAGTAGCAGTTAGCCTAGGTTTAGTTAGTAGTCTATCTTAAAGTTCTGTATTAGGCAAATCAATTGCATCTTACAGTCAGATTCAACGAAGTTCTCCCTTGACTTTAGGAGAAGGACTGTAACAATATGTTGTACCTTTTCGATTCATATTGTGTTCTTTTCCAGTTAATGAAAGTTCTATCGTTTATCAAATTGGGTGTCATTGTTTTGTTGTAAAAGTCCTCGGTTTAGAGACATTACTAAACTTGTCCTTTTGACAACCCGAACCGGAGATCCATACGGATTAACCCGGTAACAAGATAAATTTTTTGTTGACAACCAACAATAAATACTCTAGAATAAACTCAACACATAAATAAAAGATAAGGCTAAAGATAATCCCAATATAAAATCTAATGAAAGACTGATTAAATTAGCTCCAAGATGCTCCATACGTCCCCCACTTGGATGCCACAAGGATCACACTTGTGGGTCCACCCACGTCACATGGGCCCCACTTCAGCTTGGATGTCCGCATCAGAATCCCTATTTGCTAAAAAAAAAAAAAAAAAAAAAAAAAAAAGACTAGTGGATTTGGACAAGTACCAAAAACAAATATCTTCAATCAAATTTGTTTATGTAGTGTTAAAGAATTCAATAGGGTATTAGTTTCCTCACAAGATAGTTTGGTTCACTGGTTTGTCTTTAAATTTTACTTTTTTTATGTGTAATTCCTTCTAGGGAAAAATTCTCTTATTGGTTAATCTGAAGAGAAAGGGGTGGAGTTTCGCTAACATATGTTCTGTGTCTAGGAATCTCATCATTATTCTACTTACCTAGGAATCTCAAGATTAGACTAAGTCAATGGAGTCGGACGTTTACAAACCAATTTCAAACCTAAAACCTTATTTGCTTTCCAAAATCGATGTCCATCCACATCATTAAAAAGAATGGTAGAGACTCCAAATCATCATGAGATCTTTCCTACAATAAGCATGTTTCTTTCTAGAGGGATCTGCCCGTCGTACTAAATTCGAGGCCAAGAGTTGGCTTCTTCTTTTTCTTTCTTGTTGGAATCAATTGTTGGGAACTTAAGTAACTAACCAATACGCCAAAAGCCCCAGGAATGATGGAACATGTCAAGCTAGGCCCTTTAAACCATTGGAATCATAATACTCCACCATATTTCCTGAGTTGATGTCCATGGTGGCCCACTTTTGTGATGGTACTCACTCTGGCCTTTTCAGTCCAGGTAGCCCTTTCTGCATGGTGTTGACCAAAAGGACGTGGCGGCCTTCACTCTAGTCCAAGTTGCCCTTTTGCCATCCCTTCTATGACTCAAACTCAAGACGTGGTGTGGCTCTGATACCAATTGCCACTTCAATGAGATAAAGAGCAATCTCAAGTGCTCAACGTAACAAGGAAAATTTAGCAAAAGTGTTCTATCTTCATTCATTCTAAAAAAAAACTATGATTTGTAAGTGTTATATCAAGCCTAACTTGCAAAATAGTAAACCTAACAAAAATAGCAGACCCTAATGCAGTTTCTAAAATAAACCCCAAACCAATTCCTACATAGATAGAAAATCTCTAAATACAGAGAAAACAACAATAGAAATATAATGCAAACTAAGTGATATGGGTCCCTAACACAGGACCACATGCAGCTCTGCAAAGGCACCTGGATATTTGAGAAGACAAGGTTGGAAGCATTGGCATTTAGGCTTCGGGATGTGGGTTCTTTTGGCAGGGGTGTTGTTGCTAGCTGAAGCAACAATTGAGACTCTAATGGAGCTCATTATCTCGAAAGTGTTTCAAGGCCTAGTTTATTATTTTTTTGGTCTCATTGTTTCACTTAGAGAGACAGTAGGTTTTTTAAGATTTTACTGGATATCAGCTTTTGTGGTTGGAAGTAGTTGAATTTCACTACTCTAGGGCTGCTTTACTTCAATATTTAAGATTAGTGTTTCTATAAATTAAACTGTGTAGCATGCGTTATCGTTTTGAAATGAAGGAACACTTTAGTGAATATACTTTATATAACTGAATATCCAAAAAAGGTCTTATATCATTTATCTGACAATCATGTCTAGGATAATGTTGTGACGGAGAAAATTGCAACATTTTGCTGGTTGTTATCATGAACAAACTGAAAGATATTTCTTATCACTTAGTATTCATGCATATATCACTGACTGAACTGAAATAAGTCTGCAGCACGTAGCTGCAGCGGATTTGGTAAATCAGATTACTGAATTGCTTAAACTAAGCCTTCTTGGGACCACACGCAACTCTAAAAAGGTGAACATGGGTATTTGACAAAACAGGGTAGGAAGCATTTGCAATGTGGGTCCTCTTGGCCAGGGG
>JAOXJP010000015.1:9408114-9418199 GCA_025762735.1 Platanus orientalis | reverse complement strand
GGGTATTGTTGTGACTTAGTTGGAAGAAAGATTGAGATTCTAGTGGACTTCGAGACTATTTCAAATTCTAGTTTTAAAGTTTTTTGGTCTCTCTGTATTTCACATTTGAAGGGAAGTTTTCTAAGATTTCCTTGGATATCAATTCTTCTGACTGGAAGTTGTTGATCACCCTACTGCAAGTTTCTATTACTGCAAATGTTATACTTCGAAAACTTGAGACTAGTGTTTCTATTAATAAAGTTTTGTAGCACATGTTATTATTTTGAAATGAAGGTAATGGTTTTTGAAACAGGTTGAATTGTTTAAACATCCTCATTTGTTGGTGCTGCAAGTAAGGAACTCTTTCTATAAGCTTCCTGGAGGCCGTTTAAGACCTGGTGAATCAGGTATGCTTCCATGATGTCTCCCTTTGGAGACAACATCATAATCAAGAGAATGTCTTATGCTTCTGGGAACTTGAGTGCTTCTCTGGAATTCTAGCTTATTTCGTAATCTGACCAGTTGCTATTCATCTTAACTCATTCAAATTGCAACCTCAAGTAATTTGTAACCCTGAAACTAGATTTGTTTAGTATGTTCAGGTGCATATGTGTGTTCACACACTAGCACGTATGCTATAGTTCTTTTGACAGTTTACCAAATTAGATTTATGTATTTCTAGATATTGATGGGCTGAAGCGCAAGCTTTCAAGCAAGCTCTCTGTTAATGAACATGGCAATGACAATGAATGGGAGGTAAATTTGATATCTGTTGTTACATTTTTATAGCAGAATAATTCCCTTGCAATTGGTATAAATTACCTTTGTTTTGCTAACAAAACAACATAACTAAATGTTTTATTCTGATTTTCAGGTGGGTGAATGCCTTGGAATGTGGTGGAGGCCTAACTTTGAAACTTTGATTTATCCATATTTGCCACCTAATACAAGAAGGCCCAAGGTTGGGGGGTTCTGGCAAGCCACAATCTTCAAGTTCTGGTGACACAAGGCCTAATTGGTGTGTTTCTGTTGTTTTGCAGGAATGCACAAAACTCTTTCTTGTGAAGTTGCCAGCTAGTAGGAAGTTTATTGTACCAGGAAATCTGAAATTGCTTGCAGTCCCCCTATGCCAAATTCATGAAAACCAGAAGGTACAGGACACTAGTGGAAGTTACACTATTATAAGTAGATAATGATTTTAGGTGTGGTAATTAGGCCTTAGATGCATTTACACTGTTGGATTTTGTAGACATATGGACCAATAATCTCTGGAGTCCCACAGTTGCTATCGAGATTCTCCTTCAACATCATTGAGCGTTGAATTGGAACTCTTCATCAAATTTATGTGTTATAGAGCACATTCATAAAAAAAAAAAAAGTGTTATAGAGCACAAGGATTTGGGAAACAGTTGTGGAAAATGAGGATATGTGGGCAAAATGTTATAGTGAAGCCTTTAGATACTTTTCTATGATCTTAACACTCAACAGAGTACATGTAGATAGCATAGCCTTTTGGAGATAGTTGTATTGCCACGTCTTCAGTAAATCTGAGATGCTGAACATAACAGTGTGAGTGTTTCTTTTCATGCTCTTGCTGTAACTATGGTATTGTCAAGCCTTCAGTTATTTGATTATGTGAGTCCAAAGAAGAACTGCATTTTTATCTCTCTTTCCCCTTCTCTTGTTCTTACTTGCTAAGTGAGAAAACAAATTCAAAACTTACAAGTGACCTGTAATGAGAAACCGTATCATTTTGCTTTATACAATTATACATGATTTACAGACTTAATAAAGGATACCAAGGAAATTAACAATAACAATAGTATTAATGATATTTCCTGAAAAGTAGGTTAAACATATCTTCTATGTTGTCTCTTTGTAATGAATAACAATATTGGGAAATTCTGTAATACTGTATGTTGGGGTTTGCTATGGTTTCGGGTTTTACATTTATATCGCGTTGTGTTATTATGCATGTTGCGAATGTGACCATTATTTCTTTTTATGCGGTTAATACTGTGAACATGAGATAACTATCTAATTTCTGTATTAGGATTATAGTCTGGTGACTATCAGAAGTGTTGTCTCTTTCATGATGAGACTTACCCTCGAGTGTGTAGAGGATGAAAGGACACATGCTGAGATGTGGACCCCACCTTGACTAATGATGTGATTAGGACGAGGACTTTACTTAGATCAGCATGGTTGACCTGGGGTTTGACCATGCTGCCTGCATTCATAAGCCAAGATGTTTTTGTGATTATGTCCAAGTTGATTGATTGAGAGTGATCAAGAGGTGCCTATGCGGTGTAGGATTATCTCTTAGTTCGTGGCTGATCATGATCAACCAAATCTTTACCAACCAACATGTGTATGAGTTGCAAATATGTGTCTGAGACCTCTACCCACCATGACTCGCACCTAATTCAAATGATTCCTATCCCCATAGGAGTGTGACTGTGTGAGAAGCCAGTTATGTAGGTAACTTGTATACCCTTATGTACCTTCCACAGTAATATAGGGATAGGATCTGGTGGCACTACTTTAGTGTACAATGCTGGTAGTTATACATAATTTAGCCTGGTGGATGTATTGCAAGAAAGTGGCTGAATTGATACCTACTTACATTGTGTTTGGGGAAGGCCTCTTGATATTTCACCATTGTGTGACATGTTGCTTTCATCAATCTTTCTGTAAACGACTTACTATTTGTAATTTTATGTATTATATTTTGTGCTGGTTAAATGAGCTTGCAAATTGATTTGCTTGATAAGTAAGAGGGCACGTGCTTGGATTTATGCACATAGCTCATTTAGTATCAAAGTACACATAATCCGATGGGTTCATGTGGGTTTACGGTAGGCATACTCCGAAAGGGGATGATGCACACTAGTTGGATTTTTTTTATTTTAATGTATGTAACTTAATGAGTAGTATGAATTTTCAAATGGTCTTGTAGAAGGTAGAAAAGAGATATGGTGTATAGCTTAACACCATAGCGCCCACAAAGATTTTTGGCTGTGAAGAGAATTGGAGTTATTGAATATTGATAGGGGCATTCTCATGTTGTATTAAAGGTAGAGACTCTTGATTTGGGAACCCTTGCACAACAAGTAAGTGTTTTCTAGATCTCCAAATAATTATAGTGGTATATACATTAATTCATTTTTCTGTTATTTGGTGTTTGCTATTTTATTGTGGTGCTCTTGAAACCGCTAAAGGAGGAAATGTGAGAGGGATTGATGTCCAGTTTTTTTTTATATGTCTGCCATGGGTATAGACCATTTTTTATGAGATAATGACGAACCGTTGATGTAACCAATTAACCATAATCATCTTGCTTAGTGGAAGAGTACTCGAGAAAGCCCAAACAGAAGCACACACACTGGATGCATTTTCTAAGAAGATTTGCAAACGACAGGTGACAATTGCCAGCCATGATCTTCTCTGTCAACTGTTGGTTCTCTCTTAATTCTCTTTTTGGTGAGTTACCTTGTATATGTTGTTATTATACATCACTTCTACTTTTTAACTGATTAAATGGAAAATAATATGTTTTTTGTTTTTTCAGCATGAATCATTCATTAATGAGAAAGATTTCTTCTGTACCTTCATTTGGTTTCCTGAAATTTTTTGCTTTTGATTCCCATATCCCACTATAAATTAACTAATTTTCTTGGATGTTAATAAAGATCAAATCTTTGCCAACATATGATAATTATAGATTTTCTGGAGGGTTGAGTAACTCCTAAATTGTCTTGTCTCTTTTTGGGGCAGTTTTTAATAAAGGAAGTAAACACCGGTGACATGTCGGATACTACTTTTGGGCATTTTCTTTATTCTTTCTGCTTGCTATTTGGCTGCAATTGTAATGGATGGGATTAATTTTTTGCAATCCAGTTGATCATATCCATTGATTGTAGCCATTGACAAGCTCATTTTACATATATGATTGATGTGTTGTAGAAGCAACTCCTAAATTGTCATCTCTTTCTGGGGCAGTTTTTAATAAAGTAAACACCGGCGACATGTCGGATGCTACTTTTGGACATTTTCTTTATTCTTTCTGCTTGCTATTTGGGTGCCATTGGAATGGATGGGATTAATTTTTTGCAATCCAGTTGATTATATCCATTGATTGTAGGCGTTGACAAGCTCATTTTACATATATGATTGATGTGTTGTAGAAGCAAGTGAGTATCTCTTTTATTGTATTTTATTTTGGAACCACTCACATGACTATTGCGTGTAAATGCCTTAACCCTTGATATCTTATATGGGACCATAATGATACAATTCTTCAGATCTGATTTGTGGTCCTATAACAATAAGCATGACGATATTATGTGCATCTGTTGCTGAATTGATGCATACATAGTGGGTGTAAGATTCTGATATACTTATTATCAAGAAATTAGTGCCATTATTCTCATTTATTTCTATTTAGTACTAGAATTGTGTTGGACTGGAGTTTGACCATTCTCTCTCATGTGGTTTTTTAATGTGACCAAGAAATTGAATTTTTTTTAATCTGCTATGTACACTAGAGAAACTTTGTATTTAAACTTTTTCATCAAAGCTGTTTGATTAGATATAAAATAGTTTCATAAAAAAAATGATATAAAATAGTTAGCACTATAGTTGATGTGATGCTAGTACATGTGTCTTGGCATATGGATTGCATTATCATGGCAATTAATAATTATTTGTAAAGATGTATCAAATTCAATCTCCTACATCAGCAAGCTGGGTTGTGTTGGATCTGGGTCAACAAGTATGTCTAGTTGATAAATTTTGATCTATATCATCCTCAGATCCAGCATGAAAATTTGTTATATGTGATTGTGTACATGTGAGCATATTCCAACCATAATTAACACCCTGATGTGGTTCACTGTAAATTATATAGATAGAGTTGTGGCTTCAAAAACATTATTAGGGATTTGGGCTTCAAAAACATTATTAGGGATTTGGTTGAAAACGAATGCCTGGATGGTTCAAACTATGATTACTTGCATGGCAAAATCTTGGAGATCTCATATATGCTTGATGAGAAAAGTGTTATGTACGCCTGAGCATTGAGAAGACTAGGTCTGAAGATGGTACATCTACTAGTGCACATAGGAGAACCTAAGGAAGGTGGATGGGATGATTCATATACAATGCTAAGCAGTATGCGTAATGACATCATCTCTGCATATGAAGGATATATAACAGCAAAGCAGAATTGGGATACTGAATTTTCAGGAAAATCAGCATGGGCGTGTGTCATGGCGATGCAATTGGAGAGATAATGCATGCCCTTGGTGTTACCATGCAGGAGTACCTGAAGATGAATGGACAGATAATTCATTGAGATGGTACTTCTGCTAGTGCACATAGGAGAACCCTGCCCTCGGTGTTACGATGCAATTGGAGAGATAATTCATCGCTGGATTGCTGTTGGCCAAACATGTCTGCAGAACTAGGAAAAAAATAATAGCTACATTGAAAACATTACCCAACTCTTTTGGAGCTTGTCAAGTTGGTCATGACTCATAAAAGCATTAAAACTTCTGCCTATTTAAAGCACCATTTTGAAGTACAAGCTGAAACAAGAGCTGTCAATGTTGGGTAAAAGTTATCTAGCCAAACCTGAAAAACTGAAAGGCTCTAAAACCAAATGAAAATGGAAATAAAAGAAGTTTACTTGAAGTGACTGTTAAGGCTAAAGAAAAACAGTCAAAACAGAGGGAGCATTATCATCATAGCTAAACCATTTCTGTACTTAGCCTTGTCTTCGGTTTAATTTTTACTACTAATAGGGGCATGTAACAGTTCGATTTACATAGTTTGATGATTGGTAATGCTGCACTATTTGCAATTCTAAAAATGTCATTAGTAATTTGTAGTTTAGCTGAAACAATCAGTGTGTGTTTTTTGCATGGTGTGCATTTATAGGGATTGTATTAATGCAAGGATGCGCAGTCAGCTAGCATCTTTGTGTCAATAGTCAATTTTGTCCAGACTGGTTTATTGGCCTGGCCAAACATTTATGAGGGATAAACCATATGAATAAACCTTTCTACTGTCACAGATGGCCTTTGGAGTTGGGATACCCAGAAACCTTTAATCCATCATCACCACCTTTACCTGGTCCTTCTTACTCATCCATCATACCTGAGAAGTGGTTTAACCAAGTTGAAAAAGGGGGTTATGTTAGTTTTTAGAACCTACCTTGCTAGAGTGTTTCATGCAATGAAAACTTTTAACAGTCTGATTACCCTGAGAAATATATTTCATTCTTTGTCAAGTGTATAATTCTACGGGTCATACAATAAATCAGACGTATGGGAAGAATCCGTGTATCCAAAAACCTCAAAAGCAGTACTTGTGATCTTAGAACATCTTCATCTCACAGCCCATCAAAAGGTCCCATTATCAATGATCTAGAACCCAACTCTCTTGGGAAGCATGATGAGAAACCAATTCCATAGATGATATTTATTAGATTCAAAAAATGTCATTGGGATGGTGGTGACTGTTAATTAAATTATTCCTTTAGGTGCATGCACGTGATGTGTGATGAACTGTTATAATAGTGTTTACTCAATAAGACAAATGACACCTTATCATTCTTATCCTTTTGGAATCTATATCCACCTACCCAAAATACAACCCCAAAGTGCCATTCCTTTATATGTTCAGCCTAATACCCACCCCTCCTTGTTTAACTCCATGCTTCCTATCAAATGACTTAATGAAAAGTGATTTCTTTTGGACTTCCTAAAAAAACCTTCAAGATTATTACCCCCCGTCACTTTAGAATACTCTATACTACCTCATTACATCACGTTTTTACTTGTAATACCCCACATCTTGTTCATCATCAGAACCTCCCATAGTTATTTTCAAGCCTTCTCAAAGCATATCAAAACTATTGCCAAATTCCTTTTGAATAGAAAATAAATAAATAATAAACGAATTAAGAAGAAGAAAAATAAAATATAACCAATGAGTTTGAAGAATGAAACAAAAATGAAGAAAATCCATGCCCAAGTGTTCTCATTCTCAAGCTTTTTTGAGTTAATCTTAATTACCTCATGACTTTCCATTCTAACATTCATTATTTCCCTTGCATTTTCTTTTGATCTCTTTAGTTTGATTAGTTCTTTAAGTAATCAAAACTTAGTCTATGTAACTGACTATAGAGGAGGCCCGAAAGTTTTATACAGGAGAGCTCCGTTTCTAAAATTAATTAGAAAATCATGTTTTCTTTGATTTAGAAGAACTAATATCTTTTTCTCATTTATACATCTAATTGAAGAATTATTAACCTCCACATTTGATTTTAAGTACAACTCTGAACTATAATATGGGTAAGTTTTCTTTTCTAGTAAAGTTATATATATATAGATATATATTATTCTTCTCTTTTTCATGTAATTTTTAAAATTAGAGAGAATTTCATCTCTAGGCTTGATTTTAAGAGGATTCCCAAGTGCTTGAATGGGGAGTCTCTTCTTTTGATCAAGATAGAGATTGAATCCTTTTCAACATAGATCTTTGTTTCTCTCTGTTTTATGGTGGAAGTTTATTCTTTGTTCATCTAAGAAGGATCCAAAGTGCATGGAAAGTCTCTCATTTGATAACAAAATATAAAAACTAGTTTTCCATGTTAGAATTAAGACTTAGCATTTAGAGTTTGTAAAGTGTTTTTTTTTTTTCTTTCTTTCTTTTGATCTTGAAATCAGTGGCTTAAGACCATGTTAAAGGGTCAAAAGTAGGCAACCATCTTAGCAAATGGGTGAATCAAGGTGTGAAACCTCTTCCCTCATTCACAAATGAGTTTATTTGCCCATTCTTAGATGAACAAAGACTAGTAGAGCTCATCAAACAATCTTAAGTTTTCAAATGATTATTGACTTCATTCAAAAGGTCACCAACCATATCCTTTTGGTTGGTGTCAACTCAAAACCATGCAACCCATCATTTCCTACGGTTGAGCTAATACCTTACATTTTCCTTCTTTTTTTGTTGTGGACACTTTTATATTATGCAGCTGACCCCAAATAGTTGGGATAAGGCTGTTGTTGTTGTACGCTTGTATATTATGCCCTTTGAGAATGTTAACTTGCCCTCACATGAATTCTTAATGTGCATATTGATTCCTCTTATTGGTATTTACTCTATAATAGTAATCTAACCAAGGCATGATCTTTATGATATGTACTTTGTTTTTTCTTTTATTGTTTTTTTCTTTTAATCCTTTCTTTTTTGCTTTGTCAATGAATAAGAAATTTTAGGTGAGATTTAGGGAGTCTAACAATTGAAGCTATTTTCCTACTTTGGTGATTGATAAAAAAGTATATAGAAAATAAGAAAGATCTTCACCTGGTCTTTATTGACCTAGAAAAGGCATATGATAGAATACCAAGAAAAATCATTTGGTGGGTTTTTGATAAGAAAGGGGTCCCAAGTAGTTATATTGACCTGGTTAAGGATGTATGATGGAACGATAACTAGTTTTAGGACAATAAAGAGAAAGATAAGTGAGTTTGCAATCACAGTAGGCTTGCACGAGAGGTCAGCATTAAGTCCGTGCCTTTTTGCATTGGTTATGGATAAGTTGGCCAGGTGTATACAGCACAGAAAGAAAGTTATGGTGTATGTTGTTTGTTGATGATGTTGTGTTGATTGATGAGACTAGAGAGGGGGTAAATGCCAAGTTAGAATTATGGATGGATGTTTTAGAATCAAATGGTTCTAAGATAAGCCAGATTAAAACAAATATATGGAATGCAAGTTCAACAAAAACAGGACTATAAAGGAGGGAGTAGCTAGAATTGATAACCAAGAGATACCTCAGAGTTACAATTTTTGTTATCTTGGTTCAATCTTGCACAAAGGAGATATTGTAGATGATGTTGCTCATAGAATTAGAGTGGTATGGTTGAAGTGGAGAGGTGTTTTTGGAGTGTTATGTAATAAACGGATACCACTAAAATTGGAGGGAAATTTCATAAGACAGCTATAAGGCCAGTCATGCTTTTGTGGAGTAAAATGTTGAGCAGCCAACAAACATGATGTACATAAAATGAGTGGCTGAAATGAGGATTTTGAGATGCATGAGTGGCAAGACTAGAAAATATAGAATTAGGAATGAATCAATTCCCAGGAGCTTAGGTGTTGCACCAATAGGTGATGTAATGAGGGAAAGTCGATTGAAATGGTTTGGTTATGGGCAACGAAGACCAATGACTGTGTTAGTGAGGAGTGAGATGATGCAAATGTGTTGTGCTAGAAGGACAAGAGGAAAGCCAAAATTGACCAGAGTTGAAGTAGTAAGGAGAGACAGGGTTGTTTGTAATTTAATGGCATATTTCCCTGAATAGAGTGGAATGGCCGAACAAGAATTGTGTAGCCAACCCTAAATAATTGGGATAATGCTGTTTTTTGTTGTTGTTATATTTAGGGAGTTAAGTATGTAATATGTTTACACTTTTCATCTCTATCTTTTGCCATTCTAGAGCCTAGGAAGCAGCTAGGTAGAACAACTTGGTGTACATGAAAAGATACGCCATCTCGTGATCTAAAATGAATTTGGTATTTGTATTCCCTTGCCTAGTAGGGCCTCTCTGTTCTCTGCATTTTCTTGTGATAAGCAAGGTTTGTCTTGCGTTTTTAGTCCAATTATATAATTTGTTATACATGTTTTGCTCTAATATCTATTTTCACTTTGTTGTTTGGGTGGATTTTACCTTTATTTGGTCTTTGGTTGAATCCAGTTTGCATTTGATTTCTGGCTTGTTCTCCTGGAGGGGCACCATTTCGAATTACAACGCTAATTGTTGAAATAACAATTGAAAGCACTTGGGTGAGGAAATGATGTTAATGCATATTGCAGTTCTGTACTAGGATCCTGGAATTTTGTATCAAAAAACACATTATCTTGTCGATAGGTCATAGTACAGATAAAATTCACCGAAGTTAATATGATCTATTCTTATAAGGCCCTGATTGGTTCCCATGAAAGGCTGGTTTTCTCATGATTTTTGGCAAAATTTTCTTGAGAAAATCATTTTCAAGCCATATCGTTATCAAGAACAAGAAATCCTTGATTTTCA
>JAOXJP010000015.1:9391296-9408014 GCA_025762735.1 Platanus orientalis | reverse complement strand
GGTAAAGGTTAGTGATCTTAAAAATTTAAACTATAATGTTTAAATGCTTCTTGTGTGCTAAATAGGTAAATTTTTTTATGCCTTTATTGTTACTTTATTTATTTATTTTTATGCATACATTAAAGGGGAATATTATTGCATAAAAAGGGAGAACTATGGGAAAGGAGGAGCATCCTAAAATTAAATTTCTTTATGGCATTTTTTTTGGTACATTAACTCGGGGGGAGTTTTGAATTTTAGATGATTATGTCATGTTTGTGAATATGCTCAAATTACTATGCTTGATAGTTAAATATATTTTTTATGAAATTGTGCTTAAAGGTATTTTTTTGAATTAATGCCCATACCTTTCTCTAGAGAAAGGTATGGCTGTGGTGATGTGTTGTAGGAAAATCACTAATTCAATAAGGAAGATCCATCCTTTGTCAATTCATGCCAAAAAGGAGGAGAAGAATTGACAAAAAAGGATTTATGGGGGTAAATACATGTATTGTAACTTTACTTGTAAATTTTCTTGTAAATTTACTTGTTTTGACATGGAATTAACAAAAGGAGAGATTGTTAGGTCATATGTATTGTCAATGTCCATGCACAAAACAATGTAAGCACAAGTAGTAGTCATGTAGTAGGACTTTATGTTGTAACTGTGTATGTTCATGTAAGTCTAAGAAGAAAGTCCGGGAAAGCACTATGATGAAGGACTCGAAGCCGGGATGACCAAATCAAAGAGACTCCAGCGTTGTTGAAGAATTCCTTAGTCTCAAGTGCTAGCTACCTCAAGGAAGCCAATATCCAAAACTTGAGGGTAAAATCATAAATGATTGGTGAGTGGGAATTGGGATTGAATGTAAAGTCAAAATATACATTAATTTAAAACCCTAGGAACATTACCCAATGTTGGACCAAAGAAAAGACCAAGAAAATGAAAGAAGAAGGCCAAGAAGGTTTGGACCAAAGATGGATCAAAATTGCAAAATAAATTAAATAAAAATGTTTTGAAATATGGCCTAACTTAAAATGACCATAACTTTTGATCCCGACGTCCGTTCAGGGCTCATAAGTACTCAAAAAGAGCGGAACGGAATTTTTTAGAAATTGAGACTGGTCCCAAATTATTTAGAACCGGTCACGCCGAACCAGTCACACTTCCAGTGGAATCGGTCCCCAACGAAAAAATTCAAATTTGAATTTTTCAAGTTGGCATAACGGCTAATTTTTTTAACTACTGTAAATTAGTCGTTAGGGGACGACTAACTATTGTAAACAGCCTCAACCCTTAAGGAACTATCATGAGGGATTCTCAAGGAACTATCATTAATGCTAAAGGAAGTCCGATTGGTATGGGTGATTCAAATATGGCTGAAATGATTGGTTTGCTTTAAGGACTGAGATTTTTAGAATATGCAGGTTACAAGGTCTTTGTGGTTGTGGGAGATTTAAAGACGGTTATCAGTTGAAAAAATGGTGACATGCATGGCTCGTGGATGTTGCTCATTTCATTCAAGAGATTAAGGTGTTGGTGGTGGAAACTTAGGCGCATTTACTCATATTCCTCCTCGTTCCCAAAATTCGGTTACGGATTACCTTGTCAAATGGAATGCTAGGCAACAATCCATGCTTGTGAGTGATTATATTCAAGTGAGTTTGAGTTTGTTTGCTTTAGTTAGGATTGGTAGCAGCTCAGGCTGTTTGCTTGTATATTTCTGTATTGCTTGTATCATTTTATTCTCATTTATAAAATTCCCATTATTCTTCACGCACAACAACAAAAACCGGTAGTTTTGATTTCCATGTTATTAAGATGCAATTTATGAGATGATTTAGAACACAGAAGTGTAGATGCTATTGAACTGTCAACAGCTATTGGATAGGAATCCAAGGAGATACAGATGGATATGGAAGCTCATTGGATTCCAATTTGTGGTTAACAGCTCTATAGCACCGTTCTAATAAATGATGAAGACATCTGGAGTGATCCCTCTTAGTGCCCACAGAATAACCATCCGACCTGCAGACTATCAAACTTGGTCAGCTTTTAGCGCACTCAGAATCCATAGTGGGTCCAGTAGTGTGTGAGTAATCCAGCTTAAAATGTAAGCAATCCAACCTTGAATACTAATGAAGCACCAAGTTTATAGAACCTAACAAGATGGCCCATGATTTATTTTGTAAGCTTACCAAATGCCCAATATCAGCTGCATTTGAACCGGGTCGATTCCGATTTGGTCCACTCAAAAAATGAATATGGATCCTGATTAAATACTATACCAATGATTATAAGTCAATAGTTGTGGGCATCACGGAAAAATTTTGGTTGCTGACAATAGTTATATTATATATTATAGATATATAAGTACCAAATCCCTAACAGTAAGAAGCCCCCTGATGAGAGTGTTGATGCAAACAGCATCAACATGATATTGTAATAAATAAAGCCATGTTTGGCAGCCATACAGTAATGAGATCATTTCATTTCAAATTCCCAAGGCATTTGAAGTCATAGTTTAATGATTGAAAATGAACTCATTTAGATTCATATTGATTTGTTGATGGATTGATTTTCATCCATTTACCAAAATATGAATGATAACATGTATCATTTCATTTTATAACAAACCTAAGATGACTTCATTTCTAATTTTAGTCATAGCTTGTTTGGCAGCCACATGTAATGCAATCATTTCATTTGAGTTACTCAAGGCATTTCTAGCCATGACGTGATGATTTGTAATGAACTAATTCAAGTTTATACTGATTTGTTAACTACAATTAGAAATGAAGTCATCTTAGGTTTTTCTATAAAATGAAATGACTAATGTTAAATTGGTGCAAATCTGAATGAGTTCATTACAAATCATCTCATTGAGGCTACAAAAGCCTTGGGAAAATCAAATGGAATGATTATATAACAGGTGGCTGCCAAACGTAGCCTAACAAATCAGTATAAATCTTCTTTTTTTTTTTTTTTTTTTGAAAGAGGTAACGTAAAATTTCATTAAGAGAGAAAAAAAAAAGAGGATACAAGCATGAGGGATGCCGACCCTGGATGAGTTCATTTTGAACCATCACCTTATGGCTACAAAATGCCTTAGGGAATTTGAAATGAAGTGATTACATTACAGCAGGCTGCCAAATACACCCTATGTTAATGTAATGGGATATCCAAATAAAAATGGATAAAAATATTAATCATGTTTCAAAATATCCGAACCCGTTTAAACTATCTAATGGCTATCCATTCATCTTAATAGACAGAATACCGATCTAGATATATCCACTCCATATCCGCAGCTAAAACTAGTTATTTGTTCGAAAGCAAAACCAGTGCCTCCAACTACGATTTACGAGTCCAGTTCCACAGCCACTCTCCTATTCAGTTGGAACACAAGGGCGTTCAGTCCAATAGGCAAGCAATGAGATTTGGGGATTAATTCCAATGGCTGTTTATCGGTCTGTGAAGCTGAAACCTAACAATTGAGTCTGAACATATGTGGAACTGTCAAAAAAAGGAAATAAGTCATGGAAATAATTTTCTTCTAGGCAAAACGTTGTAAGGGTGTGAAGAAGGTTAGCAGGAATGTAGTTCTGAGGGGTTAAGTGGGAATCATTGATTTGGACAAGTAGGGGGTTTCAGTACATAGTCATCAATCATCTTTTTGTATTCCTTGTGATCTCTATAGAAATGTACATTTGTTTATCCAAAAAAAAAAATAAGAAGAGAAAAAACATCTTCCTAGCATGACTGAATGAAACTAATAACATAAGTATGTTATATTCATACTACAAAATGTTTCTCCATGTATAATTACAGTTTAACACTCCTTAGAAGCCAAGTGGTACTAAATCCCAAACAACTATCTTACCAAAAAACATCCCAAATAACTAGACATATCGCATGACCAGTCTCTCACTTCTTCAAGACCAGGATGAATAAGTGCTATACTATTGACACTGAATCACACAATAAAATCTACAAAAAATGACTGATCCAGGGCATACCAGCCACACCTTGAGACATACCTGACTTGTCATGGTGTTGGCTTAAAAGAAGCCGGTTTTTAAAACTAATGTTTACATCCTTGTTAATCAAGGTTCATCTCGGACTGAATGGTCTAAGTGATATGTGACGCAACTGCAGTTTAAATTTCTGAAGAACCATGCCTGAACACTACAGGTGGTGAAGTCAGAGGGGATCAAGTAATATTTATGCAGCACATCGTAGATGCAACTAATGTTGGTAAAGAAAAGTCAGTCTGAAATAACCTCAAAGTATCAAAGATCAATTATTCAAAAGCATAAACCAATGATACTGAAGAACTATAACAATAGTGATAATTATGGCAAAAACGGAAAGGCCCCTTTCAAGGGAAATCAAAAAAAAAAATCACCTACCCATTTTCCAATCCTAATATTTCTTTTATAAGGCACCATGTGGTGGAAATAATATCATAGTGAAATACCTCACAGAGCCTTGAACTCGGAGGCAAAAACAAATGAAATAAACCAGGTCTTGAGTGTTGGGGAAAGCATAAAACTTTCCACCTCCTATCCCTACAACAGCGCAAATTTACATAGCCAGAACTTGGCATGTTGTATGACAAAGACTTAACCATAAGGTCTTTAAATGCCATGCAGATTGTATAGCACATACAGAATGTCACTCTTGTACACCAATTAAGCCCAAGTTAAAAATAGATGGGCGAAGCTATGTATTCATGATAGTAACCATATGAACAGGATGTAATTTTATATCATAAAGTTACAGATAGAAAAAAAAAACATTGTGGATGAACTTACCATCAGGTTCTGCTTTTGAACTTCCTTTGAGCTTTCAAATCCACCACAACCACAGTAATGTTGTCCTTGCTTCCCTTTCGGATAGCAAGCTTTGACAGGTACTCAGCTGCTGCTTGAGCAGCAGGATCGACTCCCTCACCCCTTTCTGCAGGAGGCATAACACCATTCTTTTTGTGCCAGAGAAGGATTCGCCTTCGAGCCACTTCACAAACCTCCTCATTCGTCATAACGTCCCATAACCCATCACTGGCTAAAATAAGGCATTCATCTTCTTTCACTCGAGGAACAAACATGACTTCTGGTTCTGGAATGATCCATGGCTTCAAATATCTATCACCTGTATTCCAGAATGATGTAATATGGTGAAGCCAAGCTCGAATTTGAGTCTCATCAGACAAGCATTTACATGATGGTCAATTTTGGAATGTCAGTGGTAGGCAGAAATGCTCGTCTACAAATAACAATAAAAGAGTATGTAGCACACTTTATAAATTCAGTCCCTCGTATAGTCATTGTGTTAAGAAAAATGACTCTAAACAACCCTTATTATTTTTTCAGTGAGACACACAATGTACAAAACACAAGGTTGACAAAACCTACTGATAACTAGACACATTTAGAAATTAACAAATAAAGAAAAGGTAAATCAAGGTTAAGGGTAGTAAGGGTGGTTTGCTACCTAGACACTGAAACCTTTTCCCAGTGTAATACAAAGTCCAGTTCAAAGATGCGCATGATACATGAGCCCATGTGACGAGCAATTATCAATTTATCATTAGTCATTAACATATAGAAAACACCATAAATATGTTCTAAGAAGTATACCATAGGCACAATGTTTTCACTTCTATACATACTTTAAGTATATATATATATATATTGAAAGTACCAAGTGTACAATATATAGCAAACAGTAAAGGTTTCCTTGATCAAGTGAAATAAGATAACCCCATCTTGAGCCTGCAATGGTCAACTGCCATAGGTAAAACCACTCCAGCATTGAAAGACTGAGCATACTACCAATTCACTCAAGTGAAAAACCATGCCATGCTGTATAAATATGACATTTATCTTTTGAAATATGTCAGACCACATTTATGTCACATAATACAGTACATAGTGATGCATGACATTTTCTTCTCACAAAAATCCACATAATATGCATGACGGTTCATTACCCAATGCCAGTCCCATAATTAAGGGGTGCAGGGATAGACGAAAACAGACCTAATGTTTAGAAAATTTTGATTTATTCAGACAGTCTAGGTCAGACATCAAGCTCGTATCTGTGCACATCAACAAGTCATTCCAAAGCAAAAGACATAGGAAATAGAATCTGCCTCAGCTGTTCTTGTATTTGTGGTACCTCACCTCTCTTTTTTTTCTTTCCCCAATCAAATTTTTAGCTTACCAAGAAAAAAAAAAACTGTTTCAGCAGGAAAAAAACATGAACTCTTTCACAAGGACTAAGACCTTAGTACAGCATGCATCTCAATAAGTCACCTCTTGGGACCAAATCAGACTAGATGCAGCCACATTTACACCAGACTATAAAATAACTCAGGCAAGGGAGTTACATCAGCTACTAGTATCTGAACCCACCTCTGCCCCCTGAGCACTTGATACAAAAATTTTAAACCATGTTCTTCTAGAATTTTGAAAAAATAATGTAATTAATTTCTTGAGCATAACTCCCAATAAGCCCTTCACATGTACCACACAAAACTTGGTTTGTTTCATATACGCTAGCTTAATAATAAGACCCCATCGATCCTAAACATGTTTACGAAGGAGAAGAGAAGTGAAAAAAAAATATCAGCAAGGAGATATTGATGATGCGATTAAAAAGAATTAATAATAATAATAACAATCAGGTAATACATCAGCAGAAGTTACTGATCAAGTACTCTTGGTGAAGCCTCAAATATACTACATTGGAAACATGTAAAGGACAATATGATCATGATGAACACACATACCAATGGACCTTGACATTGCCAGAACACCAAACACACGGTATCCATTCCACTGTATGACCTTTCCCCCAGCTGCTTCAATCCTTGCATATTCATCTTCTCTACTTGGCTGGACAATTAAATGGAGATTGGTTTACCATAAAGATAAAACTTCAATTATGAACTATATAAAAATGCACGACCATAACCACATGCTTTACTTTATGATCCACTGACAGTGGCACAGGTTCTTTTCCACGACACAGGACTGCCCTTGAATCACCGCAGTTTGCGACTATGATGTGGGACGAACAAATAACAGCAACCACAGCAGTAGACCCAACAGTTTCTGGGGCAACAGGCTCAGGACTAGCTTCAGAGACGTTATCCTTGCCTCCAACACCACTTTTGCTGACTCTTCCTCCAACCTCAGCATCAACTTTTTGAAAGCAATTGGTGAAGGCCTTCTCCCACTGCATATGCCAATTATCCCTGAGAGTTATGTCACCCAAGCCTTCTTTCACAATTTCTATCTCCTCGACCAAAGCCGAATGGAGACGATCACGACAATAATTAGCAACCTGCACATAGAAAACAAACTCCATGAAACAAATCCACTAGAGTAATCATATTATACATATGAGACATAGTGGTAAGAGAAACAAAGGGAAGCAAACGAACCTGCAAACCCCCATGACCATCATAGACTCCAAAGAAATGAGCAGTTGAGTGACTGAAACTTTGGTTCATGCCATCCACTACATGGTCACGAACAAGCATTTGAGTAGGGATTTTCATAAACCGAGGTACAGCTGCAACAGCATCTTCCATCTCTGGTCTCATTCCACAAATACATGTGAATCCCCAAAGGGGTATACAATCCAATCCAAAAATACTCCGGGTGGCTGTTCCACCGATCCTCTTCTCCTGGGACATTTGAAGAATCACTGCTGAAGCTTTTGGATCAGACCAATCTCCAACCTTTCCCTGTAGGTCAGCTGGCACAGAAAGGATATCACTCACGAACTCCTGGTAAACATTTGGCTCCTGCAAAGGAGCGGCTTTCACAATAATTTGAACAGCGCTAACACTCTTTTCGATGTCCACTGAATCGAGTGTGCTTAATTCAGAGGCAGTCTCAAAAGCTAAGAATTCTTCACCACCGATGCTACTGATTTCGCTAGCCAGAGAAAGAAAACAAGAACTATCTACCATCTGGTCCCCTCCCACAGATGACAATTCATCTTCTTCACTTTCCTGAATTATGGCATCACTAGCAACCCAACTGCCTCTATTTTCAGGCATCATCTCTAACAAAGCAACTTCTCCCATCTCTTCGGTTACAGAACCAACTTCACTCTCTTTATCATTGCAATCACAACCTTCACCTCCCCCAGAAACCAACTCAGGATGCCGCATGGTTGCAAAATCTTACAACAAGCTTGCTGTATCCGTCATCAACTTGAACCGTGTGATTTCGATGTGGGTTGCTATCGCGGAGTTATCACAGATTGTATTACCTAACCTCAATGGCACTGCAACCGCCAGGGTCATCTCCTCCATCAGTTCCTCTATCAGAGTAGTAATCGTAATAGTAACCTTCCAACCCCTCCAAAATCACAAAATTTATCATTTTTCAACTGTTTCATCTCCTTCCATCTGGGATGATCTCTGGGCGGTACTTTCCGGTTTCAACAGACAGCCTTACATGCTTAAGAAACTAAACGACCCATCAATAGTCTATAACAATAGAGACAGGAAAAAACAAACAAACAAAAAAAAAAAAAAAACAACACCGGGAGACCAAATTAAAAGGAACCCAGATGTGTTTAGCGAATGAACTAAGGTGCGGTACAATGGAAATTGGTGCTCAGATCTGGTGATGAACAATGGATCCAAACTTCCATTTTTTCTGGAAATTTAAACTCCAGATAAATTGGTTAGATCCCACCAGACGATATGAACCTTCCCCATCTGGGATCTTCTCTATCTACCCCCATCAATCACAGTGAGAAGGAAACAACAAGAGAAGACCCAAATCCCCCACAAACCCTTAAATCCAGAAAAAATAAGAAATGGGTTCAAAGAAAAAGAAAAATCAAACAGCATAAAAATCACCCTTTTATTTCTAAACCCAAGAAAAATAATGCAAAAGGGATCCTGAGAGATAACGACAAACTCCCAAAAATCACACAGAAAAATAAAAAGATGAAGAACTTTCTACATAGCACCTGGTTTCCCTGGATCTGAAGCAACCAATCTCAGCCTCTTGAAAATTATCTCTCTCTTTCAACAAAATCACTTCTAAATTAAACAAGAAAAAATAGATAAATAAATGAAGGAAAAGGAGTCACCCCAACTCTTCCCTCCTCTCTTAGTGTAGTGTATCTTCTAACATCAAAATCCCAAAACAAAGAAAAGCATCAAGAAAAAATAAAAAAGGGTGAGCTGCTTACCATTTCAAAGAGCTGCAAATATGATAACTAAATCTCTGTTACTTGATATTTTTCTGTGCTTGGAAGATCAATAGGAGGAGGTGGAGAAAAGAAGCAAAATAAAAAAAAAGGAGGCAAGAAAGAGAAAAGGGAGGGATAGACAGGTGTCCAACAGAAGAGGGCATATTAAAAGCATTTCCACCCATCTCTTCTCTCTTTCTCTCACTTCATCCATTGTCCCAAGAAAGCAAAAAAGGAATAAAAAATAAAGAAAGAAAGACAAGATAAAAAGGTCTGGTTTCCAGAACATCCTCACATTTCCATGAGGAAAAGAGCCTTGGCATTAATATGAAGATACACATGTCTCACTCTCTTTGTCTTTGTTTAATTTCTGTTTATTTTTTTCCTTTTTATTAAAAGTTTTCATACTTGTGGACCCATAGATATATATCTAAAATAGGTAGTTGTTGTGAAAAATTCTGGTTTCCAGTTCCACACTTAATAGACATTAGGAGAGGGAATAGAAGAAAACTTTCCTTTAAAACAAAGAAGAAAATAGGAAAAAAAAGAGCACATTAAAGTGATTTACCAAACGAGGCTTTACTTATCTATCCTATAAGAAGGGCCTAATAGTAATTAAGCCAGATCGGATCCTCTCAACTAGCAACACGTCTTGAGATGTCCTGGATGCGTAAATACTCAAAAACTAATAAAAAACTGAAAGTTACTTTCTATTTTTTTTTTTATGAAGATGAAAATCACTTTTTGAATAAATGATTTTCAATTTTATTGATAAGTGTGCACCGTAGATGGTTCCCCAATATGAGAAAACACGGCGAACCCTTAGGACTTGGTACAAACAAGACATGAACAAACGAGGTCTGGAAGGTATAGGACCGGATACATCAACACCGAAAGGTGAAAAACGCCCCTAAAAGTTTGAATCACTTTTCTGGCACTGATGTGTCCGCCCCTGACACCATCGGCACCATGTCCTTTCGGACTTGTTCATACCTAATCCTAGCCAACAGCCAAATCATCTCCAATCTGAATGTGGGGATACCACTGTAATACCTAACCAGCATGGGGCACAATATTTGGAAAGGGTAAATTTATGAACATACATATTCTTTTTACTTCAAATTTACTATAATACCCTCCATTGACCCATATGTATTCACCCAAAGACCTTTTGTTAGGCATCACATGTCAATTGGTGATGAATGGTGGTTGAGATCTTCTCATGTTCACAAATAATCTTGTAGCTTCAAGAGACTTACACATACCTTAAAAAGGTGAAAATCACAATTTTTTTGGTACATGAACATCTACCGGAAGCCCACACGATTATTTGTGGATAGAAGATGATCCTTTTGGAATAGTAAGATGTTTCTGCATTTGGATTGGAGAAGATTCAAGCCTGATACGTAGGCTTGAATCTTAACTATAAAACTCTCAGCTGGCATTTGATACATCCCCTTGATGACTTGTTATGGTTTTGGTATATGCCGCGACGAACACAAGGGAATAGAAAAAAAATTATTTACACCTTTTGGTAGATAAGATCATTTTTTTTATGTCATATGTTATATGTCAAGATCATAAACATACCAAATCCTTTGGGTTGTCTTTTCATAATGTAAATCATAGAAAAAGGAGGGAAATATACTCTTTTTTTTGCCAAGAAACCCTACTTCCATGTTTTCTGATGCACGGAGATTGGGGATACCAAATAGAAAAACTTGGTTAAACCATTTTAGGGTGTCAAACATTTCCATGTTTTTAAATATTTACTTATTCACCAACATCTACTAAAATGATGGAGATAAGAGAAGAAGAGAAAGTAAGAGAATGAATTGGCTAGTAACTTTTCTTTTCTTTCCTTTTTCTTCTCCTTTATTTGTAAGCCGTGCTAACATCGTATGATCAACCGCTTTTAACCTTGAAGAATCAATGGTGGATCCCACTTCCTACTTATTGTATCTCATCAATCAATGGCTGAGATTAAAAGCTTCTAGGGCTAAGATTTGTCTCCTCAACCAACTAAATGAATGCCACGTGTTCAACTGCAATCGTCTCTTCCCGAATAATAATCTAGAAAGAGCCGTGGTATTTTTCGTAAATAAAAAGGAAATGAATGGTATTTTGTACGTTGGGCACCGAGGTTGGAGGAACGGCAGCTGTATAATTTTTCCATGTTTCTTTCGTGTTATCCGTCCCGCCAACAGTTGACGTGGTTCCAGATCCCAGGCCACCCGGTAAGAAACACGTGTCCCACCAACTGACAAAGTTGTCTGATGCTTATCTAAATGCCTGATACGTGTCAATATCCTGATACCACGTTTAAGACATGCTTGTATATTGGCCTCTTATGTCACGTGTCTCTTTCGTCCTCTTGTGACCCCAAAACAGATTTTCTACAGCGGAAAAGTTGTGCATTGACCCTCAAGCACTAGGCGTTGGAATACATGTGGCAGAAAAAGTGAAAACAAACACCCAAATTTAGGCAAAGATGTGGTGGTTCCCTTTTTCTACCATGTATTGTCTAGAGTTCGGGTGTTCAAGGGTCACTGCACACTTTTTCACTGTAGAAAATCTGTTTTGGATCTTGTTTATTTATTTTAGACAAAACTCTTTATTGGCTGGAAATTGGTTGTAATGAGTATGCCAATGTCATAAGACATAACTAGCAAATGACCCGTGCATGTACTGAAAAATAATGTGACTTATCAAAAAGTTAGAATTTACCAAGTAAGGGAAAAAACAAAATAAATGATAAAAATGAAATTTTTAATAAAATTTAAAAATGTAGAAGAAATAAAGGGAGAGATTAAGAAAGATGGATTATTTACGAATAAATTTTTTTAATAAAAAATAGAAAAAATTATCATGAAAATAGTTTAGAAATAATTAAGGTTTTTTAATAATACAAATATGGATATATAAAATGGAATAATATTTATTAGTGCATGTTGGTGGGATGTTTTAGGAAAGAGATTTTATGTAAGATAATAGGAAAGATTTTTTTTTTTTTAATAATCAAAATGGATAAATAGGAAACAATCTTTATGAGGCATTTTGGTAAGACATTTTAGGAAAAATATTTTATTTAAGAGGGGTGTGCAAGTTGATAGAAATTTAAAATGATAATTAATTAGGGATTGAGATAGAAAATGAAAGGGGTTTAAGAGGAATTTGATTTAATTAGAAAGAAAATTTAAGGAAGAAAATGTTTGGACTCTAATGCATGTGGTAGGTGGAAAGAGGTGGATTAATTAGAGATAAGGATAGTATCTGATGATGGAGCATGTGGACCTGTGATGGCTGAGCCGATTAACTGAGCGAACCCTCCCGGTCCATGGTTCGCCGAGCAACCCACTGTATGTCATAGTATTGGATCCCGATTCCCAGTCAACTAATCATAGAGGAGAGTGCCGATTGACTCTCTTAAAAGATGCTACCGACCGACCAATCAGAAAGGAGAATGCCGACCGACCAAGCAGATAGTGAGATTGCCGACGATCCATCAGAGAGAAAAGTTAATGACCGACTCGTCAGAGATGTAGAATATTGGCTGACCCCTATTGTCTTCCAACGGACTCGTCGATAAAAACAATCGAGGGATGACCTCCCATTGCTTTTGAGACAATAGATAAACGATGGTGCTCGAGTGAACCGTGAATAAGACAAAAGCGGTTACGAGACGCAGAGTATGACAGAGCAACAACCAACACAATATCAACACGTGCACCGCCCCTCCACTTTCCTGTAACCAACTCAAAGAATATTAGAGAGGGGGGGAAGGGCCCAGAGGGGGAAGTAAGTACAAAAAATACTCCTGAGAGAAGAACTGGATTTCTCTGAGTTTTTCCAGTCTCTAACTTGGACATCGTATAGGTGGTGGCTAGCACCACACCGATGTCATCTTCCCGCTAGTGTGCAGGTTCCATCCGGATTCCATGATTGAGGGATACCATTGGACCATCTGAGTGATCCGTTTCGGGCATCATCAATATTCAATATATAATACGAAACTTGATAGTATAATAGTAATAATATATATATATATATATTAGAAATAAATTCATAGTATATATCTATATATATAAGAAGCTAATATTCATAATAAGCAAATCTTCTAAATGATAAATATCATTAAAATTGTACTTACTGATATGTAACAACAAAATTTAAGAGAAATAAATAAGGAAAAACGGTAAAAACTGTTATCTTAGTATTGTTATTTCAATATTCTATTCTCTCTTACATTAACACTGACATGGATGCAATATGACACTAATAGCTTGGCCGAAAATTTAATTAATAAAATGATGGAGGGACCTCTTATTTATAGATTTTTGGTGTTTGTTTAGAATATGTATAGGGACACAACCTTTGATTTCAAACAGTCACAAATGACCAATAGTTGCAATCTAGTGGTCACCTATACATTCGTACGAACAGACATGTGTGAAAGGGAATGATTTAAGAGACACCTACATGTCTGTACGAAATGGACATATGTCAATAGGTGTGATTTAATAGCCACATGTGTGTCTAGGGCATATCGTACGAATAGACACACCACCCAACCCAACCCAGTCCAGCGCGTGTGTGTTTAAATATAGGTCCGACCCATGTTGACTAGGTCCTTCCCCATCCACAAAACAGTGGTACCCCTTGAGGCCTAAACTTATGTTCAACGTTAGTATTTATGAACACACAAATTTTCTAAGCTAGTCCATGTGGGATTATTCAAATTTCACATTTTTACCAGTTTTACCAGTGATCAACTAGTTGCTTTTGGAGACAATTTCTCATTCGCCCATTGACAGTTTTGAACATCCAATCATATGGTGTTATTCTCCTTATTGAGGTGAACACCAACCCATGTAGACCCACCTCAAATGATATGTGGATCCCACTTTTATTTTGGCTCAAACATAGCCATCCAAACAGATTTTGCACAGAAAAATCTGGGTGTTTCAAAACTGTTTCCAACCAAAACATTTAAAGAAAATGTTTAATTAGGAATTAAATGGGAGAGAGAATACACATGTGTGGAGGAGCCATGTGTAGGAAAGCAATGGGGCTATCCACATCAACATCCTGCTTTAGTATATAATATAGATTTCTAAACACTCTCCTAAGACTCCAAGTGCCAAGTTAGCAATAAAAAAAAATAGATCGAAGAAATGAGTTCACTCAATAGTCTGATCAATCAAAAATGAAATCAGGTGATTTACAAGAAGACAGTTTGTCCATTGATGGATTCTTTTTACTTTTCAATTAAGAACATTTATTGACCAAAATGCTTTGATACATCATTTGGAATTTGAAATAAAAATATAAATAAGTCATACAGCAAATCTACTATGTTGATCACAAAGCATACAACCGATCGATGAAAATTGATCATAAATCTAAATCATTAAGGAGGAATCTAATTGGTTCCAATAAGCAATTATTGATATAATTGGTACCTAATTAGGAACTTAATTGATTCAGAGTCTTGAAAGATGATGGGTGATGGGTGAATATGAAATCTTAAGAATGAATTGAATCGATTCCAATAAGGAGTAATTATTAAAAAAATGCAATTGGTTATATTTGGCTGGTGAAGACCTGCTTTCATACACTTTGTGATTATTTATAAATGGAATTTATGCTTCTTTTTTTTTTTTTTTTTTTGGAATGGTTATGCATTTCATTTGGCCATTTCCCCATGTAATGGCTATTCGACAATTGTTTCAAATTGATTTTTCTTCCTTCAGTCATGTGTGCACACCCTTCATGGTCACGGGTGTGCCATGTGCACACCCTCATTGATCTACATACATTCTAATTCCACTTATTGCATTTGCAAGTAGTGTGAGAAATCTTTTACAAACAATCTCTCAATGAATAACTATCCCATTACTTGCCCTTTCAAAGTATCATGCTAATGATGTAATTGTTGTTAAACAATGATATAAAAACTATGATTCAATTCGATAAATTACATAAACTAATTTAACAATATAGAATATAATGAATACTTTTATGAACAATTCTTCTACTTCAAAAATTAATTAAACAAAAGAAATTAAATCATTATAAAATGACAAAATATATTGTAAATCAAAGAACAATAAAAAAGAAATGGTAGAAATTTTTTACTAATTTGTGTTAAGGTGTGTTGGAAGGCACTGTCTTTATGGTATTCGCCTCCTTCTATTCTAATGCAGAAGGGACTCTTTGACGACCGTCCCAAAATTCAACAACACGATTTGATCAGCATAGTAAAAGAAGATCCATAATGAATGGCAACAAATGTTAAACCCAATGAATCAATAGACTTAAATCTTAAAGAAAACAATGAAATTTTTTCCTTAAAAACTCAAAATAATTGCAGAGAAAATAAATAAATAGATAGATAGATAGATAGAGAGTTTTCTAGTTCTTCAAGATACTTTTAACGTACATATCATCTTTTTATATTTACAGATTTCAAATGAATGTCCTTAGAAACCTTTAGAAGTGTCTATAGACATCTAAGACACCTTTCCATATTGATTAGTCATCCATTTGTGTTTATAGACACATTAAACACCAAATTATAAGAGAAAATGTTTAAATTTGTTCGAACAATTTTTTTGATTTTCACACAATTGAATTGATCTAAAGGAAAACATTTTAAATTTTTTGGACCATTTTTTCGATTTTCGTAACATTGGATCAATCCAAGGCTTTTGGATTGATCAACAAGTGTTCTGTCTATTTCCTGAGAATTTGGATATATTGATCCAATTTATTAACGATTCAATATATTTTGAATCTTCAATACAACAATCAAATATTTAATACATTGGATCGAACAATAATTGTTCCCTTTATATTTTAAACATGGTAGGACATTCATAATCTTGGACAGAACATTCATTCCCTTTATAATTTAGTTATTGGTTGTAATTACTTGATATAATTTCCAAACGCTCTCTTAAGAGTCTAGTGTCAAGACAAAAATAAAAAGAAAAAAAGATCGAAGAAGTGAGTTCACTCAATAGTTTGGTCACTCACAAAATGAAATATGGCAATTTAGAAGAATATGGTTTATCCATTGATGGATTCCTTTTACCTTTAAATTAAGAACATTTATTAACCAAAATGTCTTGATACATAAGTTATAAATTGAAATTAAATAAATAAATAATTCATACAGTTAATCTACTTGTCGATCACAAAGCATACAACTAGCGTAGATTTGGTTTGTTGGAAACAGTTTTGAAAACACCCAGATTTCTATGCAAAATCTGATCAGGTGGCTATGTTTGAGCCAAAATAAAATTGGGGCCCACTTGTCATTAGATGTGGGTCCATATGGGTTTGTGTTCATCTCAATGAGGAGAACAACTCTGTATGGTTGGATGCTTAAAACCGTTAATGGGTGAATGTGAAATTGTCCCCAAAAGTTTCTAGTTGATCACTGGTAAAACTAGTAAAAGTGTGAAATTTGAATAATCCCACATGGACTAACCCAGAATTTTATGTG
>JAOXJP010000015.1:9377487-9389941 GCA_025762735.1 Platanus orientalis | reverse complement strand
ACCATTCACCACCTCACAGGGGGGAGTCCCACACCTCCCTGTGAGGGGGCGAGGGTACATCCTGGACAGAACATCCCCTCTCCTCTTTTAAATAAGGAGCAAAACTTCAGTTGAACATTTTCTATGGTTATAACCCTATAAACCCCATTTTTATGGGTACCTATTTTTTTCAATTGAAAACTAACTGTTTTATAGTTTTAACCCTATACACCTCACATTTTGTGTGGGGACACAAGGGAACAGACAAATTGGGTGTAGCAGATCCTTTCCCTTTTTTAAACATCATCTAAAATTTTCATTTTCTCCACGATGTTTTTTACCACTTCCAGGACTTTTATTATGATATTTCATAGACTTTGATAGATTTTCATGAATCAATTTTATTTCCATGTTGGCCAAAGTTTACACCAAAATCAAAGTTTAATTCCTTGATTCATGGTACCCCAAGCCCCCCAAGTAAACTAGATGAATTGAAAGATGCAGCAGACAACAGTTTCAGACAACCAATTTTATTAATGACCATATGATAGTGTCATGCCAAGTAAACAGTTTTCAAACTCCTATTTTCAAAATCATCTATAAATCCTAGCCTCCTCAAAACAATCATGTTCCAAGACTATAAACACTGCATTATTAATAGACGAGGTTTTATTGCTTTGTGGATAAGACTTTATTAGCCAACATAAGTTGTTGGGATAAGGTTTTGTTGAGCTGAGTTTTATTAAGAAAGATTTATAATGAATCACGAACTTTCAAATGGACCTTTACCCCATAATGTACAGTTTATTGATCAGTTCCATTCCTTTGACATGATCAGAAGTTCTTCAGACTTTGAGATGACATTCAGGCAACCCAAGAAAATGTTCACAGTGACAAGAAGAAACCATAAAAGAGGGGCTTGCAGGTGCTTGGTGTGATTTTTTAGCTACGCCCCATCCAAGAAGAGAATCTCATTGAATGAACCATGGGTAACATGAATTGATTAGACAATTGGGAAGTGCCGCTGCTAAAACTAGAATAACATAATCAACATTCAGAAATTACCATTGTATATTAGATATCCATCACAAAGATCTCAATATCTCATGGAGCGGCTGTTCTACAGATTACAGCATTCACATCTCAAGAAGTATATTTCACCATATAACCAAATACAACTCCAACACTTAAGCAGAATATTGAGCAATGGTGGAAGGATCAATGATGACATAGTTACAACAAATGAAGTATCCGTAAGACGATAACCAAAGTCAAGCCAATCAAGCCTGGTTATAGGAGGTGGGACACGCAGATCAGTGAGCCAAAGCCAGTAATTGTGCAAGCATTCAAGAAGAATAAAGACCTGAAACATTCAATAGAACTATTGGTGGCATCCATCTCGGGCAAAATCAGAGGTGTCACCTGTACAACAGTAAACCGTTCACCAAATGCCGATCCAGGTAAAGCTTGGCAAAAGAACTTCTGAGCCTTCAAACATCAAACCATTAATAATAATAAGAAATCACTTGTCTTGAATATCGAAAGAACAAAGAAATACCATACCCCAAAAAAGTAAAAAGAATCTTCTTATAGTTCATTTGCCACTCTCTTTGCACCCACTGGACAGCATAGTTCATAAGTTGATAGAACAATACTCCCAAGTTTGAAGATTCAGGTTCTGAACATGATCTAGAGTCGTAATGAAACAAAAATTGGAAGTTGAAGGCTTTACCTCAGCCGCTCCAAGACATGGACAATTGTCTGCCTTGAAAAGGTGGTCTATGGCAGTTCATGCCGCCGAGGGAGAGGGGCAGGGGACACCCTGTTATCAAAAAGAATCCACAAATCCTTGACTGCCTATGAACAAAATGATCAAATTATCCAACATTCCCAGCAATCATCCTGCAAAAGTAGCTCAACACCACAGTTCAATTCCCAAGACATCAGAGAGTTCCGATGATGGAGCTTAACCCAATATTGTTTAAATGGTTCAGCTAAAAGACTTTATGTCAACTAGACAACCCTCCAGCTTTATCCAGCCTTGGGACCAGCAGTGCACCCCCTCCCCCCAATATCTGTAGAGTAATAATAAATATCACAGCAACTGTTGAAGTTAACGGGATTTGAAATAATCAAGACGAGTAAAATAACTGAATAACATGACCTGTTGAATCAGCTACCCTACAATATAATAAGCCCATGAGAATGTATCAAAAGAAACCAAAAGAAAACTTTCAGTGTGGTGAGAGCCCAGGTAATCATTTCTATAGACAATTTACCATCAGGCTAAAAAATAAAATAAAATAAAATAAAAGAAGAAGAGAGAACCTGATTGTAACAGTAACAAATAGTAGATTAAAAAACATATCCTTGAAGTATCATGAGACAGGATCCAGAGACTACAGTATCAAATAAAAGCCCAATTTATTAGAAATGTAAATGTATGTACAATTGGCTCTGTTCTTTGATTCATAAATGCTAAAATCAGGATTCAATGCCTACTAACATATTACAGCTAGAGTTTACTAGCTTGTACATTGAACCGAAAGATCTTTACAGTCAAAAGTAGCCAACTTGTTACAGGGGAACTGAATTCCACAAAATCCAAAAAGGTCTGCTCCCAAATGAACTCTGCAGAAGTTCTCAAAAGAATCTATAGCCTACTTAAAAATCTGGCCGCCAAATGACCATCCATGCAACCGGTCATTTCATGACAAGACTATCTATATTTTGTTTAATTTGTATATATTAACTCGTATAATGCACAAAAATATACAAAGAGAGTAATTTTAGACCATCATGTTTAAGTCTGAAAGGTCATCCATAGGAATCTCAAGGCCCATAAAATCGTGGTCTTGCAATCCTTCATCATCAATGTTCAACCATGAACCAACATCCATTCCAGGTAGCAAGTCAATGGCCTCAGGATCATGCAATGTGTCCAAACCTAACTCATCTTTTTCCTTGGTATTGCAATCAGTGACCATCTCACATGATTTTGGGACTGGAGGCAATTCTACTTTAGGTATCTCTGAAACCTTACCAAAGCGGCCATTGACAGAAGCAGATAATTGGGTTGTCTTCTGCTTAGGCTTCATTTTAGATTTCCTTTCACCCTTGGCATTGCTTAAAGCTGGGCGACCAATTTTAGCAGTGCCACTTCTAGAGAGCAGCTCTCTGTTGTGCCCCTTTCCTTCCCTATCTCTCTCACTCCTCTTTCCTTTTGTACCACTTAAAAGAGAACTCCCAATACCTGATGGGGTTCTCAGCGAAGTACCAACTGTACCACCAACAACATCATCAAGCAACAACTCTCTCTTTTTCACTCTACATGACCATGTGTCCTCTTTAACAGTAATTGGTTCAGATAAGTGACTTCCTGACTGAAAAGCATCGGAAGGAAACTTATCATGGGTATCCATGTTCTGCCCTGAGCCTGAGGTCACAGGAGTTTGTTGTGAACCCATGGAAGCTGCAAAAGACAAAATCACACTCTGGTCAACCACAGAAACTGAAATATGACATGCCAACCAAAAGATCAATGAATTCATATATCATTAAATCCCACTAGCACTTCAATCAATCAAGTATATAAGATGTAATTCAACACATCTTTACAAGAAGAATAAAAATGGCACACAAACTCAGACAAACACGTGTGTGCCGATGCAAGTGATTTTTTCAGAGGGCATTATGTGAAGTACCTGGAACCCTGAGTTCTGAGGAACGGGTGGGAGTGTCAGCACAAGGATCAGCAGATTCACCCTCTGTGATGATATCTGTACATTCTCCATCATTGAGTTGGGAAGATACAGAAAGAAATAAGTCCTTGAATATGGGCTCGTTAAAGCAGCTCCTGCCTGTATCTTCGAACTTCTCACATCGTTCTAGTGTTCTTTCAACAAAAGCTAAGGCACCATGCTTAGCCATTTTACTGC
This sequence comes from Platanus orientalis, assembly GCA_025762735.1. NCBI lineage: Eukaryota > Viridiplantae > Streptophyta > Magnoliopsida > Proteales > Platanaceae > Platanus > Platanus orientalis. The sequence goes on along the minus strand of JAOXJP010000015.1, from coordinate 9,386,024 downwards.
TCACACTCTTTCCACCAGGTGCATGAGGACCCCAACATCTCTGTTAAACATATAGAAAATGTTTATATCCACCCTATGATCTATAAACAATAATCAAACAACAGTCTCGGAAGCATCTTCATGGTATTGCAACTTCAGGTATAATAACTACTAGATACACTAGAGTGGTATTTTACTTTTAAGAGTGAATGGATGCCCCTTCAATAAATAGGAAATTATAAATCACTTGCCAAAACAAATCTTCTGGAGATGGACAGAGAGAGAGAGAGAGAGAGTAAAATAGGAATTGTGAGTTTCAAAGAGTAGCCTGCATCAATATCAAATCAAAGGAGCTACTAAAGTACAAAAGAACAGGAGGGACAGTATTTCTTTAAATCACAAGTGAAGATACCTAACAAGAATTATAGATGATACAGAGTAAGAAAAAAATTCATAGAATTATGCAGCATTCCTGGACAGTGATGCATCATCACTCACTAATGAAAACAAAATTCAACAACTGGTATCTAATGCACAAAACTGAAGTGGTCACAAGATTTAATTTGATTACATTCCATACTTACAGGACATGTGATTCATTGATTTAAATGAAAGTTGCATTTATACACAAAAAGAAAAACAAAGGAACAGAAAGGTTGACCTTTAGCTGTCAGGAAGACCAGAACCCAGGTTAGAATGTCAATAAAACCATTAGTGCCACACGCTATGGCCAGTCCTTGAGTTGACTCAATTAGTGGAGGGTGCTTCCCTCATCATCATCAGTTGGTGTAGCAGCCACTGGAGGAGCCCATGGAGATCAAACATTATGGTAGAGAGATTGTGCTTTGGCTTCCAGATTGAACACTTTGTTTCATTGGATACCCAGTTTCGTAAATGAAGCCGCCAATGGCAAAGCTATGACCAGTGTCCCTAGGGCCTTCATTATATCATGGGATCTCCATGCCAGTGGACTGATTGTCCTTTCTTTTTCTTTCTTTCTTTTTCTTTTCTGGTGTGCATGTGTATCCCAAAGTAGTTGGAGCCATATCTTGTTGTTATTGTTGTTGTGTGTGTAGGAACCTCTGTATCTTCCTCCACTTTATTTAACTCGACTCAACAGAGCCTTCTGAGTCAGCTACACAAACCCTGTACCACCTTTCCACTCTAGCTAGAGCCATATCTTCCGTTCAAGTTATAAGCATTCATCTCTCTTCCCACGATTTCAACCCAATTACCCATCATTTTCAGTATTCCCTCTGTCCTTTTCATACCTTCAGCTTGCACCATAACACTCCTCACTGGTGCAGTCATTGATCTTTGTTGCATGTGGCCAAACCATCCAAGTCGACTTTCCCTCATCTTGTCACCTAATGGAGCTATCCCTAAGTTCATGGAAAATGCATTCACTTCTATGTATATGCTGTTTCTTGGTTGCCAAGATTCTCTGCTCTATAAAGCATAGCAATGCATAGCACTCTACAAGCACCCTCCATAAGTTCTCGCGGATGCATTCAATTCTGATTCTATCCTTTCTAATCTTACCACTCATCCATCTCAACATCCTTAACTTAGCTATATACCCATTCTATGTATATGTTGTTTCTTGGTTGCCCAACATTCTCTTCCACGTGAAGATCTTCCTTCTTCTCTTGTAACTTTTCCATCAGTTGCTTGCAAAAATAACTTCAGTCTCCTTGGCATAAATCCAAATTGATTTTCTAGTACTCCAGTTTCATGTCTTAGTCCAGGTTCAACCATTTTCTCCAAAGTTTAATTGTATTGGCCCAAAAGCTTAATCCCATGATAACTGGTGCAACTGTGAAAATATCCCTCATTTTATAAATAGCAACACAATGCTTTCCATCCACTCATGTTGTAGTTCTAATGACCATGTCAAACAACTTAATTAATCAAGATAAGCCATAGTGGTGTAGGATCAAAAGAGAATGATCCAGTGCTCTTTTACCAAATTGATGTAGGTTTCAGGTTTATTTGTAAGAGCTATGATGTAGACATCTCCTCATCATCATACAATGTTTTGGTCTAGGGAAAGGATCACAAAATTCAAGGGTAAAAAGGACAGTTTTAAGTTGGTTTTTTGTAAGAAGGCCTAATGGCCAAGAGTATCATTGGTTTTTAAGAGGGGGGGGAGTGACAGCATATATTGTGGGCACGTGGTTTCTCTTATTTCAGTTCCTAATTTTAGCGAGTATGAATTGTTAGGTTTTAGAGTTAGTAAGTTTTGAGTTTTAGCATGCTAGAGAATTAGAAAGTGGGATTTTGGGAAATTAGAAAGTAAGATTGAAGGGGAATATGTGGGTTTCTAAACCCAGCTTTGTAATCTCTTTAAATAATCCCCCCCCCCTCCCCATTTGTTTTATGCAGAGAAGATTTTGAATAGAATTCACTCCCCTTTGAGGTGTGTGACTGGTTAAGGCTGGGCCTCCCAATCCCTTCTTGGTTCTCTTCCCTCCTTTCTTCTACTTCTCATCTTCTACTTCTTTGATTATTTAATTGCTTCATGGTTTAAAGTATCGCACAATTTTCACTGCAAAACCTCTTAGCTTTAATGGTTGTTTGATCATCATTCCACTACCAACTTTCTTTTAATAATTTCCCTCTCTAAATTCTCCGATGAATCTTTTGCTATTCTTCTAATATGGCAGGCCATTTCATCCGCACAACATTAATTGCTTCTTCCAAATTCCATTTTCCATCCTTTGCCAATTTTTCTCTAAATATCACAAAATTTTCTCCTTTTCGGTTCCGCCATCCAGTTCTTAGGCATTAATCTCTTACTTCATTCCCTTCCATCTATTAATACAAACATCTAAACCCATTAACCTACATTGTGTGGTTACGCTCTCTTCTAGGATAGCATTCCAGTCCTTAAATGTTAACTGTTCTACTTCTATCCCCCTATTGAGAAAGAATTTATTTAACTCATATTCGATCCACTTTTAAAGTCACCAATTTTGGAAGTATGTATTTGCTAGCATTTTTTTTTTTTATGGGCAAAAAAACTTTACTAAAACAAAAGAAAGAACAGAGGATACAAGAGAGGGGATGAGAGATCCCCACAAGGCGAAAAGGGGTAGGCCCCTAACAAACAAAGAATGAACCAACAGAACCCAACAACCTGTACTTAGGAAAGACCTACGGAGTTAGCCCAGTCCCTGGTTAGGACCCCCGTAGGGAGGCCGTCATATCCTTTACATCTACGAGCCCATAAAATAATCAACTACTTTGCTCACCTGTATACTTGGTATACCGATTCCGCCTGATCCTAGAACACCCTGTTATTTCTTTCCCTCCAAATTGGCCAACAAACCGCTGTCGGGACAAGCTTCCAAATTCTACGGCTCATGCTATTGAGAGCAATTGTTCTCCACTCATGAAAGAGGCTCATAAGGTTCAACGGGACTACAAAAGTTAGCCCAAAATCCCTCACGAGGCCACACCAGATCTCCCATGAAAAAATGCAACGAAGAAGCAAATGGGAACATGACTCTGAGTGTAGATAGCATAACAACCACATGATAGGCATATAGAATCATTTTCTCCATAACATATTCGTAGTCGAGATCTTACCCAAAGTTGTCATCCATAAGAAGAATTGAGCCTTAAGGGGCATAGCCGGATACCACATAGCCTTCTAAGGACCATCCTCTGCCCCCACACTCGCCAACAACTCATAGCAAGATTTCACCATAAAGAGGCCACCATTCCCCTTGACCCACACGCGGTGATCCTCTAGGCCCAAATAGAGTCGAGCGCCTCCGAGCCTTTTCGAGAAGTTGAGCCACCTTTGGAATCTCTCAATCAAAAGCTATTCACCTAAGGGTTGGCAACCACACAACCTCCTCACCCAAAACTGACAAATAGGATGCTACCACTGCATTTGGGTCCACTACCATAGCAAAAATTTCCGAATACACCTCCCTTAAAGGTCTCTCACCACACCAAGCATCCTTTCAGAAGCGGAACGCCTTCCATCCCCCACCTCAAAGCCAAGACCAGCTTTGAAAGAGTCTAGTTGAGTCATAATACCCCTCCATGGGCTCCATCCATAGGGACCCCTAGGGACTGTGGAATCCCAACTATCCATGCTACCAGCTACCACCACCTTCCTCCACATACCTCCATCCTCCTGATCAAATCGCCACAACCATTTGCAAAGCAAAGCCCCATTCATTGGATGAACTCTTCTTAACCATGTTCCCCTTTTATCCTTAGGAGTGCACACTCTATCTCTGGCAACCAAATATAAACCCCTGTCATCCTCCGCCCCTCTTCGTAGGAAATCCCGTTGGATCCTCTCCATCTCCTTACAAACAAAGGATGGGGCCACAAATAACAAGAGGAAGTGAATTGGAATGCTCGCCGAAAAAGATTTGATAAGCATAAGTTTGCCCCCTTTCGATAAATAACGAGCCTTCCATCCGTTCAACCGCTTCCTCATTCTATCTATTACCAGGTTCCAAATATCTCTCTTCTTGTATGTGCCACCGAGAGGAAGACCAAGGTAGGTGGACGGGAGGTTTCCCATCCTACATCTCAAATCCACTGCAAGCTGGTCCAAGTTTGGAACATCCCCCACCGCAATCAGTGAGCTCTTAGTCAGGTTTAGTCTCAAGCCTGAAACCGCTTTAAAACACCTAAGCACACACCAGAGCAATCCAATCTGGCATTGAGAATTATCATAGAAAATGATGGTATCATCTGCAAACTGAAGGTGGGACACTGGCCCTACCTCTAGCCCCACAGAGAATCCCTCAATTATACCCACCTCCATTGTCCTCCCAATCAGAGGCCCCAGAACTTCTGCCACAAGAAGAAATAAGAGGGGTGATAAGGGGTCACCTTGACATAGACCTCTGTTGCATCCGAAGTGACCTTGAGGAACCCCATTGATCATGACCGAGAAAGACGCCAAACTGAAACATTTTCACATCCACTCCCTCCACCTAACCCCAAAACTACATCTCCTTAAGACATACAGCAAGAACTCCCAGTTGACATGGTCGTATGCTTTCTTCAGGTTCAACTTGCAGATCACCCCCGGTTTTCCTTCCCAAAGCCTAGCATCAATACATTCATTCGCATAAAGGACTCCAACCACCATACGCCATTACAACTTCTAGGATTGCATCTCTTACCTCATTTCTTTCTCCAAATCCATATCTCCACCATGAACTCTCTTGTATCCTCAACTAGCTTTCCTTACATGTCTATTTAAGTTCCCTCCTACACATATTTCTTCTCCCCAAAAGAATTCCTTGAATTGAAAAATCCATTTTTTCCCAAAAAATTTTGATTCTTAATGCTTTCATTTAGTCATACTTGCAGTGCATATGCATTATTTATGTTAATTACCTCATTTTCTAAAAAAAAATTAAATTGATATGATTCCATCAATTATTCTTTTAACATCTAAAATCCCATCCTTTAGATATTTATAAAAAATTTATTCCTACCACATTTCTTTTTTGTCTTCTCCTGTGTACCAAAGTCTATAACCATCTATTTCCTTAGTTTTTTTCCCTTTTCCACTTGATCTCTTGTAGACAAGCTATATTGACTCTCCTTTTCATTGTATCTACTAACTCCATGCTCTTACTAGTCAAGGTTCCTCTTTTCCAAGTTACTAAGTGAATCATTTGTCCACATAGGCAAACTGCACATTTCCTGTCACTCAAAAACAATCCAAAACTGAACCCAATTACAATCTTGAACTAGATAGCTTCTTCGATTGCCCTCCGAAGGCTGATATTTATATTGAAAATGGTCACATTCTTTCCACAAACTCCAAAAATGCAAACAGCGACTTAAAATAATTTAATTTGAATATATTCGGATTGCCCAATTCTGCAGTTGAATCATCTAATTTAACTTTTCCCTCACTAATTCAGCTTATGTTCCCCCAATTGCAAACTATGCTCAACATCTGTGAATAGAGCATGGTTTGCACACCACCAAGCACCAGTTTATACTAACCATGTTGCTCTTGTTCCCCTTTGAGAAATAATCTAGAGCAAACTCTTCAGGAGAGTCAATTGGTTTGAGTTTGTATGAGGGCACGGTCTGCCCAGGCCCATGCTGTGACTTAAAAAGCAACTTAAAAGCTCTTCCCCAGCTCAGCAGGTGATCCCCAGCCCAAGCCAAGGACTTCAACATATTGAGCAAGCCTGGGTATCAGGCACACAAGACTCAAGCAGGAGTAAACACTATCCACCTAAATATAACCTGTCACTCAAGAAGTTGGGACCAAATAATAAGGTCCAGTCCTAACTCATCAAAAAGATACAAGCCAACCTACAATTATGCAAGCAACATGGTTAACCAGAGAGTACTTATAACTTTATCATCAGCTGACATCTTTCTAGATGAACTTCTTTGTCAAAAGTAAATGATGTTCATTTTTTATTGAATGATTGCGACCACCCAAAAAGCCAGATACAAGCCCCTAACGAGATTTAAAATTGCATGATGATAGGTCAGTGTGCAGCTTTCAATTAAATTCCAAGAAAGAGAGTTAAACTAGATCACCGATGATCTCCACTGGGCCAGCTCAATATGTCCTCAATCCACATATAAATTGTGGGGGAAAAAAAAAGAAATTTGGAACAGCTGTTCAGTATGTATGCATGCATCCAGCATGGAAAGAACTCATTATGTGACATAGACCTTGAATGTTTCTATTGTCGGATGCTAGTAACAAGGTTGAGTTAAACAATTATAATGAACTGTAGCAGATGTCCAGTGTCTTCTGCATTCCAAATGCAAAATATACAATGCAACAGAGTAGAAGATGAAAAGAATCAGGTATAGGACAATCAGGACTTACCATATATTTGTCATAAGCCATCCCAACAAGTTTGTCAAGGGCATTACGCTCGATCTCTCTACACAGCAGTACAATGTTTGCATGAAACCGTGATGTACAAAATTTAAAGAGTAATAAACAATATATGTGGAACAATCAGACAAGAAAAGACACATTTATTACCTTTCTTGAAATTCTCTTGCCTGTGTGGCAGAAATCTCCAGTTTACATAGCATTTTTTTCTTCTTAAGAGCCTACCACATCAGTAAATAATATTGGCCGTTACACAGGTGTCATAAAGAGCACTGTATACTCCCATACAAGATAGAAATTGAATTTTATATTTCACTAAATGAATGCGGGTCAGATTCTTTCTCTGTTACCAACCTAGATCTACTGGAATTCGGAAATGCATCACATACATTATGAACAAAAAGGTGTCTACTCCAACAACTGTGGAAGAACGAGAACAGCAATAAATTCATAGAAATGTCATAATTAGTAAGATACTAAGAGCGTATATAAAAATATACAATATACAAAAATTATCAGCATTTGAAGGTCTAAATATAATAGAAACTTGCCTAAATACACACAAAGAGGCACGCAGGCGCACACACACATCAAACATGTACACACACATACAGACACATGCACGTACAAATGAGTGCAGGCACACACCAGACAAAAGCACAATTTCAGTAGAAACTTACCCAAAACAGGACACACACACATCCATTACGGCCAAATAGGTACCCATGCGACTACAGAAGAAAGAGAACAATAATAAATTTACTGTGTATACGAGAACAATATACCCTAAGGAGTCCTTTAGGGTCATGTTTTCTTTGTCCCTTGATCCCCATGCAAGTGTGCTGGATTCGTTTGATGTTTCGGGGAATATTTGGGCCCCTTGGCTGTGTAGAAATTTGAATGATTGAGAGGCGAGGGAGATGTTAGGGTTGCTTAGGCTTTTGGAGGGTATTAAGCCAGATCCCTCTTTGTTAGATGGGTGGGAGTGGGTCATATCTAGCAAAGGTAGGTTTACCTCTAGGTCTCTCTATTTGGAGTTTGTGAATAATAGGTTCCTCTTGATTCCCCATAAAGGCATTTGGATCCCTGATGTCCCCTCAAAAGTTTCTTTCTTTGGAATGCGTATCTGGATAAAATTCTCACTTTAGACAATTTACAAAGTAAAGGCTAGAGCTTAGCAAACAGATGTTTGTTTGAAGGAGGAGGAATCAGTGGATGATTTGTTTGTGCATTGTGTTATGGTGGCTTCGATTTGGGGTTCTTTCTCTCATACCTCAAGATCCCTTGGTCTTTCTCGTACCACCTTCATGAGTTGATCTTGGGTTGGTGGATCCAAACTTGGAGATGTTGCATTCCAACATTTGATCGGCACACCTGGGGCCAACTATTGGGAATTGTTTAAAACAAGTATAGGAGCCAGGAGGAGTTGTTTTTTGCCATTTATAGTGCTCTTTTTTACTAGAACTCGATCAAGGCTGATTTTGTAGAGGGGGGTTGGTATTCCTTATGGTGTGAGGAGGTGTAATTTTTGTGCTTTTGGTTGTTCTATCTGTGTTTGTGCATCATGTTGTTTCTTGATTTTGTTGTTTCACCTTCTGGGCGAAGTCTTGTGATGCAGGAGTATACCATGTCAAGAAGAAGAAGCTAGAGGATCATGGATAGTCCTCTTTGTCAAGTCTAGTAGAGTATATTTTTTCTG
>JAOXJP010000015.1:9321770-9352663 GCA_025762735.1 Platanus orientalis | reverse complement strand
TTAAATGTCATTAATGAGCTAAGTTGAAAAGTCTTAGCTCATTAATGATATTTATTGCTTTTTAGGGTTTTTGAACCCTCTCTCTACCATCACACCTAATGAGCTTGGAAGTCGACCTAGTTAGTGTCATTTTTAGAGGTTACAGATGCTTCGATCACGTTGGTTTAGTCAGAACCAAATTACAAAAAGGGCAAGGGGTGAAATCAGGGTTTTTTAAACTGAAAAGCTCTCATATGTACTCTAAAAGGGAAAGATGGTAAAATTGATCTAGAGATCACCCAGGGATAGATGGTCCCGGGTCCAGGTGAGTCACAGCCTCTACCTACGTAGGATTACGATGCCTGAGTAGGAAACTGGGTCAAAAAGCATTTTTTATATGATTAAACAATATTGGATAGGGAATGTTGTTGTTTTTTCTATAAAATGTTGTCATGGGCCATATTTGGGGTATTTGAATCTTGGAGAATCCTGGAGCTACAGAAGCTGACAGATTGGCTGTCAGGTTCCTGGGTAGTGGTCAAGAGGTTTTCGAAGCAGGGTTGCTTAAAGAGATTGGGTTTCTATAGTTGCTTGAAGCCGGGTGGAATTGAGCTGTTAGACATACTCTGAATTAGGAGTTTTTAAAATGCTTTTTTGAGGACAGGGGTGACACTGACAAAATGGGCCTAACTTTGTTGCATTCCGAGTCTGGGAGAACTTTTAAGGGCATTTTGTGTGCCAAATATAGACAAAAAGTGTTTTTTCTTAGTTTGGGTAGAAATGATGGCTTGAGCCACAGGGTCTCTACAATTTAGTGTGAATCAGATAGTTTTAAGGCTCTAAATTTATAGTGGGGTGGCTATTAACTAACTAAATTTTCTATTTTAGATAAACTCCCAGGAGTCGGTCTAGCACCTGTTTTTTAGACCTGATTTATTACACTTTTTGGAGTATTTAAGGGAATCTTGGCAGATAAATTGGGCAAAATTTTATGCTCCTTAGATAGTTTTTTGAAGGCTTCACGATTTTGGAGAGATGGATACTGATTGATCCTAATTTGGAGGTCTAGAGAATATTTTGGCTCCATATGAGCGAAATGTGGCAAAACAACTTTTTGACCTTTTGGGGAAGTTTTGAGATTTCACAGAGGTTCGAGATTTAGAAATTCTCTTCTCAGACCTGGAGATTTGAAGCTAAGACCGAGGCCGAGATACGACAACTGACCTTTCTAGATTCGGAGGTTAGATGAATCTCTAAGAACTTTTGCAAGAGTCATTTCTTAGTCAGGGTTATCATAGATTGAGAAATTGGTTGTTGCCATTCTTGAGAAATATTTGTTCTATGATGAGTTCCTTAGAGTACGGAGACTCAGGGATGCATAGGAACTGAAATTACACCATTCAGACAACAGGAGAGGCTTCAGGGATCTTATAGGGTCTAGCAGTAAATGCTCTGAGGTGAAAAGGGTAAAATGGTAATTTTTTGTCTACGGGTCAAAAAAAGTGAAAATGAGAATTCTTCGCTTGTGATGCTTCACAACAAAAGGGCTTATATAGGCAAGAGTAATCCAGTGATCTAGGTGGTAGATAGTGAGTTCTGGGCTTTTTAAGGCACAAGGGCAAAATGTTAATTTTTCCATATGTGATGCTTTGCTGGAGAAAGGCTTACAAGAGGTGGAAAAGTTGTTGATGACATGGATGGGGTTCTTAAATGTGGACCCTCAATGTCTTATTGATGCTTTTAAAAGAGATTAGGGTCTGTCCTGAAATTGTGAATTTTGGGTTGTAATGAGGTGCTTTGACTGGTTCATTCATGACTGGAGCATCCGAGAAGACCTCTCTAGGAATGCCTAACCTCTTAGAGTCCAGGTTTGCTCTTCCTAAGACAAGAGTGCTTAGATTCTTGATGCCTAAATGCTATTATGTTGTCCTTATGTTATCCAATGACCTGAGTCAAAATTTGGGTGCTGACAATCCCCCACTTATTTTAAATGATTATTTGGTAGTTTATATATCGAGCTTTAAGTGAGGTCGTCGCATATAAGTAAAGATGGTGTCAACCTTGAACCCTTACATAGTGTAAACAGGCTTTAGCTTGTTTAAATTTTGTTATTGGATAAATCCTTAAACTGAGTTTTCTAACCAAAACTTATCACACACATAATCCTCCCAACAAGGTTTTACTCATTCTCACAATTAAATTAGCATTTATGGTCTTGCTATACCTCGGTTTACTAAAGTGTTATAGAGATAGACTGGGTCTCATAGGAAGTGACCAGCTTCCACACTTAGATAGGTAAGTCTTCTATCAAGAGCTTTTGTAAGCCCCAACCCAATCAGGTTTATAGAACTCATTACGAGATTCTCATTCTCATTCTCATCCTCCATCATCCATGAGTTTGACTCACAAGTAACAAGCACGTGTTCTATAGGAAATACCTTCTATTAGAACCACACATTTCATCTACAAGAATTGTATTTGTAGGCTCACCATAAGAAAGAACACATTTCATTATATAAAAATTTGTGCTTACAAATGGGTGATACATTTGACATGTTTCCCATTGAACCTTAAGCAATCAGGTTGGCTTCCCATTAAACCTTGAGTAGTCAAGTTGGGTGGCTAATCAAAATACACCTTATAGGTTTTCAATTCCATTCCCCTCGATGTACTGGAGGTTAACTCCTTGCTCAGGCCTTTTAAGAGCGGGTCTGCCAAGTTCTCCTTGGAATTCACATACTATACGGCCACAATGCCATCAACTATAAGACCCTCCACATGATTGTGCTTTAGGTGTACAGTCCTAGATTTCCCATTATAATTCTCGTTATCCACTTTAAAGATGGCAACTTAATTATCGTTGTAGATGGTAAGGCTAGCATAGGCATGTCCCACACTAGTACATCTACCAGAACATTTCTTAACCACTCAGTCTCTTCTCCTACCAAAGACAAGGTGACAAACTCTAACTCCATTAAGGAATGGCTTAAGCACATTTATCTTTTGGATTTCCAAGAGATCGTATATCCTGCTAAAGTGAAAATCCAAGCAGTCACTGATTTGGAGTCATCTGGATCGAATTCCAAGTAGCATCGCTATGTCCTTCGACAACAGCAGGATCATTGTCGTCGAAAATTCTATAGTTCAAGGTTCCTTTCAAATACTGTAGAACTGTATACAATGCATTCTAATCCATATTACCTGGGTTGATAGTGTATCCACTAAGCAACCCTATTGCAAAGGCAATGTCAAGCCAAGTGCAGTACATGGCATACATTAAGCAATCAATAATTTGTGAGTATTTGTATTCAGATACTCGACTCCCTGTGTTGTTCATCAACTTAAAGTTGGGATTCGCTAGGATAGATGTTGAAATGGTCTTGAGCATATCGAACTTCTTGAGTACCTTCTCAATGTAGCTAGATTGTGTAATCACAATGCCTTTATCATCTCGAATGATTTTGATTCCAATAAATTACTTTAAGACCCCTAGGTCTTTCATGTCAAACACAGATGACAGAAACCTCTTTGTGTCATTGATACAATGTTCATCAGTTTCAAAGATGAGCATGTCGTCCACATGGAGACTAATGATCGCACATGACTCTGCTTTGGTCTTGGAGTAAATTCACATGTCTCCATCGTTGGATGTGAATCCATTGCCAATGAGAGTTTGTCTGAACTTGTCGTGCCACTGCTTAGGTGCTTTCTTCAGTCAATACAAGGATCTTATTAGCTTACATACTTCCTTTTCTTGTCTAGGCATTACGAATCCTTCAAGTTGATCTATGTAGATTTCTTCTTCAAGTTGACCATTCAGAAAGACAATCTTTACATCCATCTAATGTATCATTAGGTTCTTTATAGAAGCCACGGCCAATAACAACCTAATTGTTGAGATTCTCACAACAGGTGCATAGGCATCAAATTAATCGAAGTCTTTCTTCTCTTTGAACCGTTTGGCCACGAGGTGGGCCTTATATTTCTCAACTGTGCCATCAGGTTTTAGCTTCTTCTTGAATATCCACTTACAACCAATAAGGGAGATCCACCAGAAACCATGTGATGTTTGAAAATATGGAATGCATTCACCATCAACCGCATCCTTCTAGAACATAGCATCATGTGACCTCATAGCTTCATTGTAGAAGAGTGGGTCTCCTTCAGCAACACAAATAGAGAAATAAGGACCAAAGTCCTTTTTCTTTCTCTTTCTAATGCTTCTTCATGGTAGATGCGGAGCTATCTCTGTTGGAAATATGTCTTGACAAAGCCATTCACATAAAATATAAGCATGATTAATTATTTATTTATTTAATAACTATTTATTTTATCGTCACATGTATTTGTTTCTTTATATGGGTAATCATTTGATCTCATGAGATGAGATAGGTGGTCCTCAAGTAATATAGTAGGATGTTAGACACATTGGAATGTGTAGAGAGCATAGTTATTAAACCCGGACAGGCTGGTTAGACCGGTAAACCGGCCACTCAGCCCTTCAACCAATCCGGGTTGCTATTTAGATCGTTTTTACAGAAGACCTGGTCAAACCCATTGAAAATCAGTCGTTTTTTAGTCATATCGTCAAACCCGACCGGTCTGACCATCTTTTAAAATCCAGTTATTAGAAAAATGACAAAAGCACATACCCCCAAGAGTTGAACCCAGGTTTCTAAACCCAAACCCCAATGTCCTTACCACTAAAACATGAAACCATCTTTTACTTTATAGCTATCATTAAAAGTAATAATTTAAACAAACCTTCATTTTTGTCAATATAAAATTGTGAAATAATTTTTTCTAAGTTAATTTTTTACTTATTTAATATTTTATATTTTATAAAATATCTTTATTTTTTAATTAAGCCTACGGTTTAACCAATGACCCACTGGTTAAACCACTGACCAAGTAACCCAAGTTCTTAACCGAGTCAATATCTGGTCTGGGTTTAATAACTATGGTGGAGAAATCTAATAATCCAGTTCTTGTAGACCTGAAAGTTTACAACTATGAGTGATGCTGGACACATCACTTATAGGGTTACGACATGTAGAATTTCCATATGATGGAGTGATATAATCATAGTCACTGGAGTGAGACTCTAAGCTTGCATGTGGGTGCATTGTATAAATGCATTAAAGGGACCTATTATGATCACACTTAGTAAAACATCACTGTCAAAATAAGTGTTATTCATATTTATAGACTGTCCTTAAACACGAGGGGTTTATATTTCTCTAAGTTATTGTGTTAGTTATTTTGAGCTACCAACCAGTGATGCCTAATTGGAAGCTATATCATGGGTAGTTTGGATAGCCAACATGATACTTGAGAGAATGTAAGTTCCCAACAAGGAATCCACTGCCCTTAAATGGGAGAATATTCAGTTTAAGAAATACGTGATTTAATTGGACATGAAAATCTGGTACCAGTGGTTCTTGATAAAGTGTTTGTCAAATGTTTTCAAAATTATATTTTAATGCATATATTTAATTTTGAAAATGATTTTATCAAATAAATGTTTTTAAAAGTCCAATTGATTCATTAAGTTCCTAATGATAATGTTCTAATGACCATAGGGGTTAGACAGTGATTATTGTATCATCCTGAAGGTCATTAAGGAATATTGTGTAATGAAATGACATATTTGTGAAATATCAAAAGGAAAAGCCTCATTGTTATTTTCTTATCTTTGGGAGTTCAATTGCAATATGTAACAAGGGTTATTGCAATTAGTACATGGTGTGCCAATTTATAACTAATAAAAGATAGAGTGTCATTCATGCAGTTTGATTTAATAAAGGATACCGGGCCCTACAGCCTAAGGATAAGAATCTCATAAGGACCCCACACCCCCTAGGGTTACTTTGGCATCTCAAATACTTTATTAATAGAAGTATTCACGTTCAAATAGGGTCTTGTAACTTTTCTGAAGTTGGGAGAAGCGCAAAGAATTCTAGAGCAGGTGTGAATGCTTTGAAGACCGGATCGAATCATCATCTTGTGTATGGTTTAGCCTTTGGGATATTCTTCTTAATCTTCCTTGATAAAATCCTAGGATTCCATATGGTGATCATAGGAGAAATAATGTTTATGATCAATTTTTTATGAAAATTAATCAAAAATTAAAGTTTTTCAAAGCATCAAAACAAGTCAACCAGAAAATCTTTTGCTAGGAAAAGTTGGAAGGGTTTAGCTCTTTAGAGGTCTATGAAAAGGAGCCAAAATAACATTAAAACGCTTCCACTGGCCAAGAATGCTCATAACAACTTGTCGTTGGAAATGTTTTCGATTTGTGTTGCTCATAACCACCACGAATTGCCACCCTTACATTTTATAGTGATGTTTGGGTGTGATTGATGAACATTCAAATGTGGACTTTTGCACCAAGGCACCTTCTCGTACAAAAAGGATCGTTTCCTGATGAGAAGTGACCTTCCTAGCAGGTCACGCAACACGTAAATAAATTTGCAATAAAAACCCCCACTACTCAGTGACCCAGGTTAAAAATAGAGGGTTAAAAACTCCTTTACATCTTCTACCTCACCCGATATAAAAGGCCAAAAAGCCTAGGAAAAATCCCTAGATTTGCATGACCACACCCCAGTTCTCCATTCATCAGTCGTCGCCGATGAGTTTAGGTTTTTGTAGGGGTGGCAATTCGTGTTGGCAGGTCGGGTTCGTGCCATGTTGATATAACGGTATACGACTATATGGCTCAACCCGAACAAGACCCATTTATTAATCATGTCAAAGTGGGTCAACCTGATTTGACCCAAAACATGTTTACTATCAACTTTAATCCACTTGTTTCGTGTTGGTTTCATGTCAGGTTCATGGGTTATGTGGTAATTCATGTTAGCAGTTCAAATTCATATCATGTTAAGTTAAAGGTATACGCCTATATGGGTCAACTTGACCCCAGCCTATCTATTAATTGTGTCAAAGCAAGTTGACCTACTTTGACCTAAAATATATTTACAGTCAACCCTAACCTACTTATTTGGTGTTGGGTTTGTGTGTCATGTCAAACATTTCCATTGCTAGGTTTTTGGGGATTTTACTTCACCACCAGCGAGTTGCACCACCTGTATTTCTCCTGAAGTATTGTCTTGCATAGAGTTGTTGTAACTATTTTTCCTTGGTCTGCTCGTCATCTTGCTGCGGTCGACGAAGCCCTAACAGTACTCCCATTTCAGCACATCTGTTCTCCCCTGGTTCTTCCTCTAGCGGTGTGAGGTAACCGTTCTGACCTGCTTACTTGCTAAGTTTTGACTCAAATGCAACCTGGTGAGTTTTAGATCACCTAAAATTCGTTAGCCAGAGCTTCTGTCTTCTCTGATGGAAAGTAATCGGAACACCCCCATTGGTTCTTTAGATTTTGTTTTTTTAGTGGCAAAGTTATTAATCTCATTGATTCATTCTTAAAGATGTTCTTCTAATGGATTAGGTTGAGATTTTTTTAGATCGATTGATTGTGTGTGTTAGTTGATTTTACTTTTCTCTCTTTGTTGATGGAATCTGTAGATGGTTTATTGGTATCTAGTGTTAAAATTTTGTTTTCCCCCCTTTTCCCTACCTTAGTTTGTTGTGCCATTGATCTCCTTAATTGCATCAATCGATATTTGATATTAGAATAAAAAACCAAAACATTACAAACCTTAATCAGGAAAAAATGCATACAAATAGAGAAGATGTAATAAGCAACAAAAAAATTCCAAGGGGAAAAATTACATTGTATTTCCTAGAGAGATTCCATTAGTGTCCCCCTTCACAATCTCTATGGTTTGTGTTGTAGGTCGGTTTGGCATGCTAATGAAGGGCTTCTACAAATGATAGTAATCATAATAAATAAGCAAATAAATAAATAAAAATGATGAACAAATGAGTAGAAAAAATATTAATCAATATCTTTAAAATTATAATAATAAATAAGGGAATAACGAGATTTGGGTTTTTATTGTTTTCCTCAATAACTACCTTGGTGGGTTCTTGAAGTGGAGATTTTGATTTTGGAAGGTGGAGTTGATTTGTGTTATGATTTGTTGTTGCTGCTTCTAATGATGTAGTTGTTATTGTTGCAAGGGCTATGGGATTTAAGTTGTTTGTTTACAGGTAAAGGTGTGGGGAAGTGTACGGTTTTCCCACCTTTTCCCACAAATTTGCTTGTTTGTTATGCGGTAAAAGGTAAAAAAACTACTCAACAAAACAATCTTGGAAAAAAAAACTTTACCACACCTTGTTGCCTTTTGTCAACACTCTTATAAATTATTTGCCTTTTCCTACCAAATGGAAGCAAAGTGTGTGGAAGTAAAGTGAAATGTAACTTTACTACCCTTTGTTGTCTTTTTTTTGCTATCTGACATTTATTAACACAAAAATGATGATTTTTCTATACTTTACTTTGCCACCTAATCCCCATAGTGGTTTTCCTGTCTTTCCCTGTTGCAAGCAATTGCCTCCAAACAGACACAACCTTAAGGATGGTTATGGCAATCCCATAAAACAGGACGAATCGAATGGTCTTATCCAGAGTGGTGTCTTAGTCAGGAGTAAGCCATTTTATATGTCTTAGGGTGACAATACACTATGAAAGAACTATTTGTCATAGTATAATGTTCAACTTGTGAGTTATTTCAAACAAAGTACAACTGGATACACTATAAGCTATCCAAGACGAAGGAAAACCCAAATCACTGGTTTTACCATTGTTCATGTAAGAAGGTAACTATATTATTACTTTGCTTCGAAAATGTTTATTTGTTCATGTCTTATAATAGAGAGGGGTACTGTAAGTGTTGTTAACTTATTCTTTTGTTCTTATCCCCTTGTAGGATGATACATTTTCTTTCATTTGGGTTGATCAACTTCGGTTCATGCTGATTATCCCCCAGCCCCATTGAATGATTATCCCCCAACCCTTCTTTCCATATCCAACCTTTCTATTGCCATGCTCTAGCTCATCTTTCTCTTATGTTTAAATGAATGCCATAATAAACACAATTAACAGCTTTTGCAAAGGCTCAAAGAGAAGTATTACGGTCTCAATATCAATTTATCCAAGACTGCAATTGTCAGAATTGCGGTGGGGGCGAAAGAGGTGATGAGATATGCACAAATCATGGGATGTAAAGTTAATGGATGACCGATGAAGTATTTAGGCCTTCCATTAGGTGGCGTATCAAGATCATTGTCCTTTTGGGATCTGGTAGTGGAAAGAATTCAAAGCAAATTGGAATGTTGGAAGCGATCTTACATCTCAATGGAAGGTAGAATCACCTTAATCAAAACCGTGTTAGCCAACTTGCTAGTGTACTACATGTCCTTATTCAAAATGCCCTCGAAGATCATTTACAAGGTAGAAAAATTCCAACTAGATTTTTTGTGGGATGGAGGCATGAATAGAAAGGATCACCTTGTTAATTGGCATGTTGTATGTATACCTAAATCAATGGGAGGGTTGGGGCTTGGGAGAATCGAAGAGAAAAATATGGCTTTGATGGGAAAATGGTTGTGGCATTTTTCTATGGAGTGGGATTCATTATAACATTCCACAATATCTCATAAATATGGGCAACATCTAAATGGGTGGGATTGCCCTTCTCAATCCAATGCTTCTTGGACCCTTTTATTGAAAAATATTTGTCATCTATAAGTCATATTCCTTTATTTCACCAGGTTCGTACTTGGTAATGATCTTTCCATAAAATTTTGGAAGGATTTATGGTGGGGGGAGTCGAACTTGGCATCCTTGTATCCACATCGATCCCTTATTTCTACTCAACAAGAAGCGGTGGTAGCATACATAATGTCTAACTCCCCTAATGGAATCTCTTGGAATGTTCTTTTTCTCACGATTTGTATGACTGGGAAGTCCAATAAGCCACTTCTCTCTTGGATTCCCTTCAATCAATTTTTCTCTCAAGAGGGGCCTTTGATAAACAGGTTTGGGTATTTGAATCCTCTGGGAAATTCACTTCCAAATCTTTCTTCTATGCCATTTCTAATCCTACACCAATTAATTTATCATTTCTGCATAGGATGATTTAGAAGCCCACAGTCCCTCCTAAAGTTACAGCCTTTTCATGGATTGTTGTACTATGTCGAATCAATACGAATGGACATGCTCCAGAGAAGAAGACCTTTCATGTTATTATCTTCCCATTGGTGTTCCTTATGCCAATTAGATGGGGAATCAGTCCATCACATACTCCTTCATTGCTCTTTCACTCTTAAGGTTTGGAACCACTTCTTGTGCCACATGGGCTGTTATTTGGTAATGCCAAAAATGCTAAATCAAATGTTCTTATCATGGAAAAGTTATGGGGCGACTATAAACCCCACAAAGTTTGGGGATTGTCTGTTGCATGCTATCCTATAGGGAATTTGGCAGGAGCATAACAATAGAATCTTCCTTGGCAAAGCTAGAAGTGTTAAGGAGGTGATTGATGGCATTATCAAGGAGTTAGGAGGTTGGTTGAAGGCCTCTTCAAAGTTCAAAGACCTATTACTAGCATATTTTTTAAGATATTGGGTCATGACAATCTCATGTTTATCATCACCATATCAAACAGCTTGTGCTCCTTGCTGGTGGGAACCACCTCATGGCGTTTTAAAGCTAAACTTTGGTGGCGCTTCGAAAGGCAACTCAGGACTGGCTAGTTTTGGGTGTGTGATACGTGACCACAATGGAGGCATTTGTAAAGTGTTGAGTGGGCTGTTAGAGCATTGCAACTCCACTAAAGCTAAAACAATGGGTTTGTTTATGGGGATTAGGAAGCTTTAAATATTGGGGGTTGTTGGGGCACTAATCAAGGGAGACTTAACTATCGTGATTGGTTGGGCCAAGGGAAGGATTGTAACTCGTGGGAGATGTGGAGCTTTGTGTATGAAATTACTAAGATTGCTTTGGACATTGGGTGCTCATTTTCTCACATCCCACGGGAGCAAAATTCTATGGCGGATAGTTTAGCAAATTGGGGTGTGACCCAAATTTCGTTGTATTCCGGGCATTGTCTTCCTTTTTAATTTTTGATTTCCTTGTTGTATCATTATGCTTCTTTTTCAATAAAGTTTCCGTTAATTATCAGAAAAAAGTTACCAAAAAAAAAAGAAGACAAGTATTCCATTAGTTGGAGACAAGAAAATTACGTACTCCAACTGGGAATTTACATGAACTATAACATTACGCGCGCATCCCATAGACGATGCTATATATTAAGATGTTTAGTCTTCTAACTTTTAGTACTTTTTCATAGTGATAATTCTTCTACAATTGACATGATAAAAAAATGAATGATGATCTTAAAGTTCCAACAATGCCATTCTCAGCTCAAAGAAAACAAAAATCTAAATGTCATCCACATATAGTTACAATAATGAAGAAAGTGTGAGCTTAATACTTTTTCTCATAGGGGCAGAATATAGTTGGGCCATCAGAAATGGAACACTATCAGAAAGCCTCTAAATGAAAGAAGATCAAGAAAGATGGGGTTGGATTAAATGGGTTGCGATAGAGGCACATCTGTAGTTGCCTGAGAAATGGTAAAATTCTCATGGCCATATCAGCATATGCCAACAAATTGGGACATCTCACAAGTGGGTGAGTTGCTTTCAACCAATAAAGGTAGTCAAATTAGATTCAACCAATATACAAAAGCCAAAAAGAACACCCTTTAACATCACCCAAGCAAATTTCTTAAGACAAAAAATATAGGGAATGGTGGTTGAGAATCAACTACCCTCTATCTCCGTTGCCATACAACACTGCAACATAAAAGAGAGAGAAGGTTAGAGGGTAGTATCATAGCTAATGACCTCAAACTAGTGCAAATAATTAGGAAGAACAAACCTTCCAAATAAGAAGAGACAACCATCCCTCAAAATCAGCTTGATTCCAAGGGTGAAGAAAGTCCAAAGTTTTCACTCTGCTCTAGGATTAGACTCTCCTATCTGGGTTCAAGATGTTCTCTACCATATTCATATGATGGTGATGGCGGCATCAGTGGCCATTACTTCTTATCCTGTTAAATGACACGTTAACATAACAGTTTCAGAACAAGCAATGGCTAAAATACAACCAAGATTTGAACTTGAAACATAGGTGTTATAGTCTAACTTTTCATTATCACTGTTCTGAAAACACAAAAGTGTATTAGATTATCCATATTGACCTATAACAACAACGATTGCTAGCTGGTAATGTTTCAAGTGTCTCTGAAGTGATCCTCTACCTTTCAGATTTTTTGAGCACTCTCAAACATATCGAAACAAAAAATGTCACTTTATTACTAAATCTCACTGTAGTCACTGTCCAGATATAATCTTAAGAAAGTACCCAACAAATCCACATTTAACAATACCATACACACTTCTATACTGGAGAAGCACCTGGAGCTTAGGTTAGCCAGTATTATCCTAGCAAATCTCTCTTGCAGTTGGTCTCATCATGGTAAAGTGAAGCAAGTCTACAACAAGCTAACAGCACAAACAAAAGTATCATGTACTCCATTACTTGGATGCATAAGTTTCAACAACATTTGAAGTTCCATTTCGCAGACACATCAAATTTGGTCTAGCAAGTCTCTCTTGATGTTGCATTTCCTAATTTCTTTTTAGTGTATTCCAACGTAAGGTACCAAAGAGAGATGACTGATGAGTAGAACACAGATTCAGAGCAGAGTTGAATTTTTTTACTAATGTCCAAATGCAGAATACATCACAAATTTCGATGATTTTATCAGTTCCCATGCTGCCTAAGGTAGTTGTTTACTTGTTAATATTGCTTGGGGAGTGGAGAATGGAAAAAACAAGCACAAGTATGATAATGGGTACGAGTTATATGTTGAGAAACATGGAGAGAGAGAGAGAGAGAAGGGCTTCCATAGGTGCTTGTAACGAACAACTTTCTTACCATCTTGCACATAACATGCATATGCATCTTTACAAAATACTTTAAGGAATTGCTCCTGCAACCAACAAACAAGAAAGTATCTTGAATCATATCAAATAAAGAAAATTCATTTTTTTCCTTTATGAAGGATAATTTTTTTTTAAATGGTCTTTGGGGGAAAATTTAAAGAGAGAAAAATGAAAAAAGAAGAAGAAGGAAAACAAACAAAAGAACCCTCATGCTACTAGTGAAGTTCACTTACTTTAAAAAAAACCGAAAAGTAAAAAAAAGAAATGAAAACCCCCAATTCAAAGTTGCCATGGAGGTCTTTCCTGCGTCAAAAAACAAGAAAGCCCAATTTAGAAGTGAATGCGATCATAACTAAATAGTTACATTTATACATTGTATAAAGAATGTTAAGGTTTAATTTTATAAAAGTTAACTGACTCGTAGCAGAAGTGGGCAAATATCGATAGGCCAACATCTGTTGAAATGTGAAGACACTAGCGTCCATAGACAAAGTGGGCAAATGCACCTAAATCCATCATTACGATGATGAAACGAACCATATTAAATGCATAAACGAAATCCCTCATTACAATGATTTAAATTTAATTATCATTTTTTTGAAAGGTATCAAGACGAATTTTATTGAATAAAAGAGCAACAAAACAAAACAAGACTTCATCCAGAAGGTGAAGCTAGACAATAAACAAAAGCAAAAAAAAAAAGAAGATTGAGCAATCCGCAAAAGGCAAAATTTACAACTCACACCACAAGAAATACCAATCCCCATCCACAAACTCCGCCCTAATTGAACCCCAATAAAAAGAGTATGATAGATGGACATAAGTAACTCCTTTTGACTCCTGATCTTATCTTAACAAATTCTCAAATTCATCTCCTTTCAGAAACCTCAACATATAGCCCCCGGAACGACCGCCTAAATGAAAGAAGGCAATACGTCCACGCCCTGGATCTACCACTCTAAGATCACCTCACGAAAATTGCAAAGAAAAGACCTAGGAATCTTAAGATATGAGAGAAAGAAGCCTCAAACTGAAGTTTCCAAATCACAATACACAAACAAGTGATCCACCAATTTCTCCTCCATCAAACAAAAGATACATTTATTTGTCAAGTTCCAACATTTACTCTATAAATGATCCATGGTGAGAATTTTATCTAAGAACACATTCCAAATATAAAAGAAAATACATTTTTAAGGGGATACTTGGGATCCAAATGCCTTTATGGGGGAACGAGATAGTCCTATCGTTGATCAACTCCAAATAAAGAGACTTAGGGGTAAACCTACTTTTTATAGAGATGATCTACTCCCAACCATTAGACAAGGAGGGATTTGGCTTGATGCTATTAAGCATCCTAAGAAGCTCATCACTTCATCTCACTCCCAATCATTCAAATTTTTACGAAGTCTGGGAATCCAAACATTACTCAACCCATCAAACGAATCCACTACCCTATCTATAGGATCAAGAGACAGAGAATAAAGGGATCTAAAAGACTTCTTTAATGGAGCTTCTCCCACCCACTTATCCTCCCAAAATCTAAATCTCTTTACCGAACCCTAATTTGAACCAGATGAATTTCCAACAAACTTCTTTCACCTTCTGAATGGACTTCCAAATCCTATAACTATTCCTCCCTCACACTTCCTTATTCTCCCAATCCGAGATTAATCCAAATCTAGCCACCACCACTTTACACCATAGGCTACCCCTCTCAATCTCAAATCTTCATAATCAATTAGCCAACAAGGTCATATTATGGCTTTTAGTCGATTTAACACCAGCCCTTCATAGGCCATAGTGCATAGGCCTACATATCATCTTCCAATCATCCAAATGAAAGCGATGGTGACTATCAGAGTCATTCCAAAGAAACTTGTAGAAGTAAGACTCGATTTTAGTAACCACAGGCGCCAAAATGGTAAAAAAGCGATAAAAAAATAATTGGGGATGGAAACCAAGGTAGACTTCAACAAAGTTAATTTGCCCCCTTTTGATAAAATATATGTTTTTTAGGACTTGAGACGAAAGGCAATCCACTCAATAACAAGCTCCCAAACCCTCTTCAATTTAAAACTTGTCCTTAACGGTAAACCAAGATAGAAAGATCATCCAATCATACACCTCAAAATCCATGCCAAACATCAATATCCGGGATCACTCCAATATGAAACAAACTCACTTTTATCCAAGTTTATATTCATATCCGACACCGCTTCAAAGCGACGAACAAGGTGTCTCAAAAAACCTAACTATCTCATGTCCGCATCGCAAAAAAATCATAGTATCATCGGCAAACTGCAGATGAGAAACCCTAAAACCCCATGCCCCACCCAAAATCCTGGAATAAACTCCCTTTTGGCCTTCTAGATCATTTTAACCATTTCCTGTATAGAATAAATCTTATTAAAATAAAAAAGAACGAAAATCCTAATGATATTACCATTGCTCTTATCAATAATTTTTTTTCAAAGTTAAACTGAAGACGAATACATTAAAAATATCTCTGATGACCAAAAAAACCATGATTGGTCAAAATTGGGGGATCCAAATTGGAATGGAAAAAATACCAACTATTGGTTTTCCCATAAATAAATAAATAAGTGTCCAAATGTTGGTATGTAGAGTACTCATTCTGAAATCCAATACATTGAAATAGTTCATGTCGAGAATATATTTTATGGACGGAGGTTAATACTTCCCATGGCATAAAATCAACCAGCTATAATAATCCATAATCCATAAACAGTTATCTTGACGTGAAAAAAATATTATAAAAATAATCATAATAATATATTAATGATTTGTAACAACCAAAATGTAGATGATACTCACCTTAGCATTATCATGGACAATTGCCAGTTTAAAACACCTACAAGACGGGAAAAAAAAAAAAAAAGAGTAAAGTAAAACAAACTGTCAGAACAAGTCTCATTTTGCATTTAAAGAATAAAAAATGCAGTAAAATTAATAGAAAGTCCAATAAAAAAATCAAAGGAAGATGAATCCTAATCTGATCACCTTCGTAACATCACCACGTAATCGTAAACCCAAAACAATCTTGTAGATATCCCATCACCATTTTCTTGTTTGATGATTGAACAGTGTTTTAACACCAACCCACTAAAAATTGTACTCGTTGATGATCAATTTACTCAGAATATGGAAAAGGAAGAGGAAGTGGTTAGAGTAGAGAAGGGGAAGAAGAAGAGAGGAACCGAAGAGCGTGATGGAGAAACATAGGGTTTTGATTATTAACTTGATCCTTCAATTGGGGTCAGATTTACTGTGATTTACAGGGTAGCTTTTTAAGCCTTCAAAAGACACATCAAAAGAGAACGAGACGGAACGGTGAGAGGGAGAGCGAGCTTTCACTAGCTTCTGCAACTTCCATGGTCCTACCAAATCCCGGGCCAAGCAAAACATGGGAGAGAGAGGGATGATATCATATGTACCACACCCCTGATGGGACCACTCGGGGGACGGAATCAATTCACTTTTTGAAGGATTTTGATTTCCCCTCCTGAGTGGTCACATCAGGAGTGTGGTGCACTTGATATGGCACCAGAGAAATGGATCCACTTGGGCTTCTAAGATAAAAGGAACAAACCAATAAAAAATGTAGATGGGGTGACACTTTTGCATAAAAAATATGGTTTGAATTGGTCTTCGCATCATACCACGTGGCAAAACAACACCCTGTAATGATTTGAGAGAGAGAGGCAAAAAACGGTTTTAAGTATAAAATCAACGAAAAGGAAGGACGGTCAAGTCAAATGTTTAAGACAAGAGAATGAAAGGTGGAGATTCATTCATTCCTTGTATTCGTTAGATGACTTGAAAAAATCAGTTTTTCAGTTTCAATTTTCTTGTAACAGGGTGAGACGAGTTCCGCCTAGGCCGTGAGAAAGAAGTGAAGGAAGGAGAAGAGAGAGAATTCAATCTTTCTCTTCGCCCTTCTTTCCGGTGATCGTCAAGTTTCCGGCAAATGGCTCCGCCCCTTTCCGATGATGATCGCCAGAGCTCTAGCTCCACCGCCGTGGCGATTGACAAGGACAAAAACAGCCAATTTGCTGTCAAATGGGCTATCGATCATCTCTTGAATAACAACCAAAATATCCTCCTCATCCACGTCGTCAACCGCTACATGCAAAACCGTAGGTACCCTTCTCTCTTTCATTATCGACGTTGCCATTGATGTTATCGTCGCGATTTATTCTTTTGAGAGTTTTACAGAAGGTTCAGGTTCGAACGAGGCTGCCCTCGAAGCCTATCGGGAATCAACTGATGCCGAGATCCGTCAGCTCTTCCTTCCCTATCGAGGATTTTGTGCTCGCAAAGGGGTATGTGGCTGTGCTTTCTTGATTAATATGTCTGCATGAAACCATAATAAAATGGAACCCACCTGATATTATTTAAGACATGAAATCCTACTATTAATGATTTGTTTTTGGCTCAAAGAAACCTTAAACCATTAGCAAGTAACCACATTTCTTGATACTCTACCTAATCCACAATCCTTGGGTGCAGTATTAAAAGAAAAGAAAACAAACAAGAACACCCAAAAGGATTGTCTATGTCCACAAATAATCTTGTAGGTTTCCCAAGACATACCAAAAAAAAGTGAAAATCACTACTTTTTAGGGTATGTGTACGTCTCCTAAATCCACAAGATTATTTGTTCATAGGAAATGATATCAATTGAAAGAACATAGGATTTACGTGAAAAACCCCGCATCAGAAAAAACCATAGAACTGCAAACTTTCATTATTCTAGAAGAAAATATGCACAAAAATGCCTACAGCCATAATAACTATATATATATATATATATTTTCAAGTAAATTAGGGTTAATTGACCACCACATAAAAGTAAACTTTTGTTTTTGTCTTTAGGAGTCATGGCTTGATTACCAATACTTCCCACAAAATAACACATTTCATGAGTTCTTACTAGTTTTGAGCATTCTTTCTGAGGTCTAGTTTGATTGTAATGGACGGTGATGATTCTAGGTTCAAGTAAAGGAGGTGGTGCTTGATGACTATGATGTTTCCAGGGCTATCGTTGATTATCTCAATAACCACTATGTTAACAATATCGTGGTTGGTACATCGACAAGGAATGCCCTTACAAGGCATGATTCTCTCTCCCCTCTTTCTCTATCTCTATCTCTTTCTCTCTCTAAACTTCTTGTTCCTGTCTACATGCAGGAAGTTTAGGAATACAGATGTGGGAACTTCCTTAACCAAATCTGCACCAAACTTCTGTACAGTGTACGTTATATCAAAAGGAAAGGTGGTGTCAGTCCGATCAGCAAGCCGCCCCCCACCTACTGCCCCACCCAGGCAGCCATCTCCACATAGACTTCCACCATTGCTTCCGCGTCATCTTCAACCTAATCAATCTGATCCTGATGATGCCGCCAAGTGAGTGACAGTAGACATAACTAACTATTTAACTGTCAAAGGACTTAATAGTTCAATCTCTATACGTGTACATGCTTCCCTACAAACTATTAAATGACTGACCATGGATTTTGAACTCTCTCTCTCTCTCTCTCTCTCTCTCTCTCTCTCCCTCTCTCAGTTGAACATCTTTTTTTGGGTACATTGTTTGATCAAACATAATATCTTTTCCTAGGGAAAGTTGGAAGGGTTCAGCTCCCCAGAGGAGGTCTTTGGAAAGGAGCCAAAATAACATTAGAACACCTCCACGGGCCAAGAATGCTCATAACAACTTGTCATTGGAAAATTTTCATATCCCTTCGCCGAGGAACTCAACATCTCGCAATTCAATCTCGAGTGACAGCGACTTGTCGGGATCCCTAGGTTTCCGGTCGATCGACATTAGCTCAGAAAATCTAGAATTTTCCATCACCTCCGAAAGTCCCAGGAGCTCCTTCTCACCACAGACCCCTGTAAGTGTGATTGAGCTAACTGCAAGATTAAATATAATGGCATTGTTTCTCTAATGATCTGATCGATGAATAGTTGGTTTCTCTCTATTTCTTCCCAAACAAATAAAATTTTAATAATCTTGGTCATCTTCTTTTGTAGCAAGATGTGGAGGCTGAGATGAAAAGACTAAAGTTGGAGCTAAAGCAAACCATGGACATGTATAGCACAGCTTGCAAAGAAGCAATCACAGCCAAACAAAAGGTAAAATCAAGTGCCTTAGGATCTGGCTGGTTGTCTTGAATTGAATGGAAAAGGATAGAAAAGAACAAAAAACAAAATTACCTGTAATTTCTTTTCTTTTTTTTTTTTTCTATGGCTGTTTGGTTGCCAGGAAAAAGAAAAAGAAAATCTTATGAGTGACAATTTTGATGTGAAAGGGACGATTTTCAGGCAAGAGTTGTGTGAAAATAATATGATAGCAGAGGAGAAAGTAGTTAGTTACATAAGAAAATTTTGAAATTGAGGATTTCTGTTCTCAGCAACCAGACAGCTTAAAAATGATTTTCTCAAGAAAATTTTGTTGATATAACCAAATTTTCTCAGCAACCAAATAGGTCCTTGTGATTTTCTTTTGGATCCTGAAGAATACAATTGCGCAGGAATTTCACTAGGCCTTGAGATCTCCTGAATGAGACCCATCATATTATCGTTCATGAACCATGCAGCCATACTGCTTGTCCTGGTGTTTTACTTTGTTTATTGAATCACATCAGAAAACAAAAAATTCATTACTGTTGATGTTTGGATTTCAGGCTCAGGAGCTTCATCATTGGAAGATGGAGGAAGCTCGACGATTCGAAGAAGCCAGGCTAGCTGAAGAAGCAGCTCTCGCGATTGCCGAGATGGAGAAGGTGAAGTGCAAGGCAGCCATTGAAGCTGCAGAAGCTGCACGAAGGATAGCTGAAATGGAGGCCAACAGGAGAAAGAACGCGGAGATGAAGGCCAAGCACGAGGTAGAAGAGAGAAAGAGAGCGCTGTCTACATTGCAAAACCATGACGTTCGGTACAGAAAATACACCATAGAAGAGATTGAAGCCGCTACTGATTTCTTCTCGGCATCGTTGAAAATTGGCGAAGGTGGATATGGGCCCGTTTATAAAGCCTTGCTAGATCACACCCCGGTTGCTATTAAAGTTCTAAGACCAGATGCAGCACAAGGGAGGAAGCAATTCCAGCAAGAGGTACTCAGTTGTAGTTAGTCATCAGCAATCTATCGTCTTTCTTTCTATGATATCAATCACCAAGTCTTGAGTCCGAGGTGACAGTTTTTGACCTGCATCTCCAACCTGTCTTCTTTTTTAAGGGTTGGTTGGTCACTGATGAAGTGTATCAATTCTTGTGTATACCTTAGGGTTTTAGGTGAGCCCGTTAATTGCTTTAGTAAGGATGATGTCAGAGTAGGTTTTAGGTCACGAGTTCAAATCTCCCGTGGACACAATTATTCTCCTAGCTAGGTCTCTCCCCAAAATTATTTTCCCATGTCTCGCACCTATTTTCCCTTAGTATTGTATTCTCCCTAGGGGTGGCAATTCATATGTTTACAGTCAACCCTAACCTGCTTATTTTGTGTTGGGTGCCTGTCTTGCGGGTTATGTAATAATTCATGTTGACGGGTCATGTTTGTATCGTGTCAAGTTAGGGGGAAACAACTAAATGGCTCAACCCTAACCTGGCCCATTTATTAATCGTGTCAAAGCAGGTTCACCCCTTTGACCCAAAACACGTTTATAATCAACCCCAACCTGGTTAATTTTTGTTGGGTTTGTGTCAAGTTTACAGGTCGTGTCAAACCATTGCCACCCCTGATTCTCTCTGATCTCACACCTATTTTCCCTTAGTAGTACTGTGGGTGGGTACACGTCATGTGATCCTCTCTAGATTGTTAAAGTTGAGCAAATTTCATTGGTTGACAAGTGGCTAAAAAATAAGTATAAGTGAAAAATTGAAGTTAGTTTGTTGATTTTTTTTTACCACATGTCAACCACCAAAATTTGCTGAACGTTAACTGAATTTTAACAATCTGGAGAGGATAATTACTACATCAAGGAGCATTCCTCTTGAGGGTGAGTATAAAAATATATGTATGTCAAGCATATTAATTCAAACCTCTCCTACTACCTTAGGGTGTTGGGAGAGTTCGTTAATCTCTCTGTGGATCGGACGTAATTATTCTTCAGGGACTCTTTGTGTACATGTGTGTACGGTCTATGGACTTGCACCTAGTTACTCCTAATTAATTCATGTCCCAACCAAGAATATGATTTGGTTCAAATTTACCATTGTTGGAAAAGTGTTTTGAATTCAACCCAAGATGCAACTTCAATTCTGTGGGAGAGAATTTTGAATGACCCGTTTGTAGCCAAAAAAAATTTACCTGTTTCGGGATATGGGTTAAATGGGATTTTTTGGGAATTGTGCCACCACATTTCATTGTAATCTCTTTTCTTTGTTGATAGTGAAATTCTTTTAGACCGTGTCTGTTTGCCTTGAAAAGGTTTTCTTGTGATAAATTTTTCTCGAAAATCCTTTTTAAGCTGTCTGGTTGTCGTGAAAAGTTGGTTTTCTCATGTTTTTCTCATGATTCTTTTCTCTCTTGTTTTTTTGTGGGATTTTTTTTTCTTTTCTTTTCTATACAATTCAAGGCAACCAGACTGGGCCTTACCGTTTTCACCGGTCGGTGGACATAGGCTTGCGCTGAACCATGCATGTAAATATTTGTGTATTTTGTGTGATTATTGTTTTTCCCTGTTATCTTTATTCCATCTTGCTTGCATACGAACTCTAAATCTAGTGTTTCAGCTCAACACGCATGTTCATTCATTGTCTTCCTCTAATCCGATCAAACATGATAATTCAGGTCGAGGTATTGAGCTGCATCAGACATCCAAACATGGTTCTCCTCCTTGGCGCTTGCCCAGAATACGGATGCCTGGTTTACGAGTACATGGACAACGGCAGCTTAGAAGACAGGCTCTTCCGAAGAGGCAACACCCCATCAATTCCATGGAAAATCCGGTTCAAGATCGCGGCGGAGATCGCCACCGGACTTCTCTTCCTTCACCAGACAAAACCAGAGCCTCTTGTGCACCGCGACCTCAAGCCGGCAAACATCCTTCTTGACAGGAACTACGTTAGCAAGATCAGCGACGTCGGCCTAGCGCGGTTAGTCCCACCCTCTGTAGCTGATAGTGTCACACAATATCACATGACATCAACGGCAGGAACCTTCTGTTACATAGACCCTGAGTACCAGCAGACGGGCATGTTGGGGATCAAATCGGATGTGTATTCTTTGGGGGTGATGTTGCTTCAGATTATCACAGCCAAGCCTCCAATGGGTCTCACCCACCATGTGGAAAGAGCCATTGAAAAAGGGTCCTTTGCAGATATGCTTGACCGAACAGTGCCTGACTGGCCCGTTGAAGAGGCTCTAGAGTATGCAAAGATGGCTCTGAATTGTGCAGAGCTGAGGAGGAAGGATAGGCCGGACTTGGGAACAGTTGTTCTGCCGGCACTCAACCGGCTGAGGAATCTTGGGGGTGGTGGTGAAGCAAGTATCAGTGGCAGCTTTAGCTACGGGCCACGTTCTTATAAAACAAATTCACGTTCGAGGTTTTCAATTCCCAGTCAGGTCGGTTCATTGATGATAAATTGAATCATGAATATTTTTTTTAGGAAAAGCTGGTTATTACATGTTGATTGATATTAATTTGTTATATCACCAATATCTTAAGGTTTTGGAAGGATTGATTAATTGGCTCTAAATTGATATAAGAGCCAAGTTAGATCGCGAGTTCGAATCCCTATAAAAATGTAGCAGTGCACTAACGTGCATGCATTTTTTGTTCGAAATAAATGTTCTGTCCAGGATTTGGTGTCCAAGAAACCAGGGGACTTCACATGGAATAAAATGCAGAGAGTTAGATGAAATATCAAATTACCACCCATTTTGTTCCATATGTTGTCCCTTGGGGTCCTGGTTACCATCCTAGGCACCAAATCCTACTACCTTAAAGTTTTGGAAGAGTTGGTTAATTCATTAAAAATATGGTATATGAACAAGGTTAATTTAACCCTTACTATTAATGGGGGAGGACATGTGATTTCTTTAAACTTAATTTTTTTTTTAATTTGATACCTCGTTTTAGTGGTGCAGATTTGGTGCCCCTCTTAATGAATGCCTAAGGTCTGCAGGGATAGACAAATGGTGTCGGTTAAATGATTTACATTTTTTGAGGGGTGATTCTCACTTTTTGACACCATGTGTCCATGCCTGCATATGGCCTTAAGCATTCGTTCAGGGGGCAAATATGGGGGTCTTTTAAGTACTTTTTTCATTTGAACATTTTTTTATTTTATTTATTATTTTTGATCTTGGATAATTAGGAACTTATGAAGAGCAATCCTAATGGGGGAATTCAACGAAGATCTATCATACAAGAAGGTGGTAGCGATTCAAGTCCAAATGTAGTAACTGGAGGGGGAAGATTTGTGCCCAGAAGTCTGGTTGCACTGGACAAAGCTCATCGCTAATTGAGAAAAACAAATAAAAAGCGACAAGATCATTGTTCGTGTAAGTTTGTAAGTATTTTTGCATCAAACGTTGAGATAAACAAATGTTTGTTTTCTTGAGTTCGAAGTTCAGATATAGCTCAGACCAATTCAGGAAGAAGGCTTGTTCATGGAAAGCAGAATACAGTCGTGTATGTCTCCACGTCACAAGTACCATGCTTGAGGCGCCTCGGAATTGGTGCGAACTTTTAATGGACGAACAAGGTCCGCCCAACATGGGGGTGTGGACACATCAGCATCGAAAAAATGATTTACATTTTTTTTGGGGGGGTGGCTTTTGACTTTTCGGCGCTGATGTGTCTACCCCTGATGCCGGGTGAACCTTATTCATTCATTAAGGGTAGGGGTGGCAATTCGTGTTGGCAGGTCAGGTTCAGGCCGTGTTGACATAAGGGTATATGATTCTGACTTAACCTGAATCCGAACCCGACCCATTTACTAATCATGTCAAAGTGGGTTAACATGTTTTGACCCAAAACATGTTTACAGTCAACCCTAACGCGTTTTTTCATATTGTGGGCTCATTGCTATACGAAAAACCTAGATGTAAGATCTTAGGCAACAAAATAGAATAGAGAAAATAATGCAAACAACAATCACACAAAGAAGAAGAATATTTACATTGTTTGACTTAAAGTCTACGTTTACAGGTAAAAACGGCAAGAGAGATTTCACCATGGGCAAAAGTAGAGATTACAATGAACAGTGCAATGGAACAAAAATTGAGAAACCTCTAATATGAACAACCCCCCCCTTCAAAACCCTATTCTCTGCAGGTCAGATCCGTACCCCAAATCAGGTAAAGACTACGGATCAAATTTTTTAGCAGACTTTGCCCCTAAATCTCAGGGCACCCATGAACGAGTCAAACTTGGAGTTTTCTTCAAATCTTTTTCGGGTTACACCTCAGGTTGAAAATACAAGACATTATCTCATCAGAAATGCTATAAGTGATTGAACCCATTAAGTTAAGAAAATTGGCTTGAGAATCCAAAGAGTAATCTCTTGAAAATCCTAGTTGCAATTGACAAGTTTATCTTTTCTAGTTAAAGTTGAGAATGCTACGTACGTGCAGTTTCAACTCTTGTAATGCAGAACACAATGTCTGGTTACGGGCTAGAATGGTATGTTGAAGTCAAATTAAGTCTTGTCACAAGAAACACGCGGCCTTTGTTGCCCTATAATTATAGATTAACTAATCAGCTGAAATAGTATAATTAATGTTGGTCATCAACAATAATTTTAATCACCAGGTCAAACTTGCAAGAATTTCCTCAGTTGGATTACCAAAAGGTTTAGGTTCCCTAATGCCTCTAATCCGAGGACTTTAACAACAAAACAATGTCAACCAATTGGGTAACATATATCGCTTTCATTACTTGAAACAAAAAGTACAACGTGAATTACAAATGTATCATTAGACATATTAGGCTGCCATTCTTTTATGAAGAACTTCATTGAATTTGATCTTGTGATACAGTTGATTTGTCTGTTGTAGAGCTTCAAACAACTACATGATCTAACTAAACTAGTTATATTGCTACTGCTAATCTACGATAGAAATAACAAATGACTTCGATATTCTTCAATCATCTACTTCATTTATAGAGATCCTTCAATAGTGCCATCGTTCATTCTCAAGTTTGCTAGTAATCGTTTTTTAGTTTGAATCGTGACTCTCCCACTTGTCGATTAGTTTGCCCATTTTCTTATGTGGGGCAGTTCTCAATTGTTATCGCGTCTTTCTCTATTCACCTTCCGTTCAACGTGTCACACTCAATAACTGCACAATAAATCATTACTGAATTTCACGTGCGAATTATCGATTAGCGGATTTCAAATTATAACCTAACAATCACATAATAGTCTAGGTCTACTCATCAAATAATGCAAATATACACACATTTTAGCAAAGTAGAAACAACTCTAACATATCATATTATAGAGATTTAGGTTCACACCGATCACAATTAATGCAATATGTAATGACAAAACAATAAAGAACTCGACAAATGTACCAAAAAAAGAAAGAAGAAAAACATGGCTGATTTATGTGGTTCCGCAAACCAACCTATATCCACAAGATAAAGAGAAATCATAGTTCCTCGAAATGAGAATAAGTAAAGAATAAAAGGCCTTTAAATTTTGATTTTCATCTAAAATGTAGAAAAAAAACCCAAACCCTTTATCGTAACCCTTTTACACCGTTTCTCACAAATTATCTCTTTGTCTCTAATTCCAATGTCTCTTTTGTGCTTGAATTCATATAATCTCTCTAAATCACTATCCTTTCATGTCCAAGGAAAATGAACAACTTTATTATAAAGTCAAACTCTAGCTTGATATAATTTCTATTTAAGAAACAAGACATAAGCACAACAACACAGAACAAGTGACCATCCACAACTCATGAAACCATATAATTACTTTAATTCTTTGCAGAGGAGTTAAGAGAGATTGAACAAAAGTAGTGGCTTGGTACATAAATATTGTCTTGGTGAACTTAACTATAGCAAATGCCATATTTGAATGTTTTTGAGGACTAGCAACACTTCAAATACAAGATATCGCCTATTATAATTATATATAAAAAAAAAAAAAAACAGAAGAAGATACCGCTTGTTACTATGTCTAAGTTTCAAACATTTCAATGCAATCATGCTAATTACTTTTAGGTTCTGTCTAATCATCCAATTTTGAATGGAATAGAAAAGATGAATAGAATCCAAAAAAGTAGATGAATTTGGAAAGGATTAAAAATGAAACAAAAAACAGTACAACGATTCCATTTATTATTTGATTACCAAGAAATAGAAGACAATATAGTAGAATCCACTAGAGATCAATGGCTAGCACAATAAAGAGGAGGTACAGAGGATTTGATCACAAATCTAACTTTCTAAGATGAAAAAGATAGATTGATGAAATACAAAAAATGGATTCTATTGGATTTGCACAAATATTGATAGATTGCTAATCAGCTAACCAGAAACAGGGAAATGTCTAATCAAAAGAATCTCACATTGGATTTGGCCTAAATCCGGACAAATAGATGGCGTCTTAGACAACAAATGTTCTATCTAGGATTTGGTAGGATGATGTACACTAAGGATGACACCTATAAGAAAATGGGCAAGGTTTAAACATAATTTCAAATTCTGGCCCATTTTCTTCATGTGTCACGTCTTGGTGTCTAAGACACCATCTTGGACACCAAAATCAAGGATAGAACATTTGCTACATTCCTTTTATTCACAAAATATAAATGCTAATTGCTTTTGATTTGGCAAGCGGTCAACTTGTAACTGAGTAATATATTGTAACGAAACGATACAAAGTATCAAAACGAATTGGATTCAAGTATGTAATAATATAAATCAAAACAAAAAGACAGTAAATGACAAAGAACAATCACACAACACAGTTTGCCTACATCTACGAACGAAGATGATCAAAAACTTTTACTAAAACAAATACAAAAGTTGCCTAAATCCACGCTTGGCTTTTTAACAAGAGCAAGTCATGCCATAGGCGTTACCTGGACTTGGTCCTTCAGACAGCTATTCCAACATTGGGCTGATCCTACTCCACACCAAGAGAAACAATTGTTTATAGATATTAACTACGGTATACAAACTGTACAATACAGTTTGGAAGCAGACTCAGATCTAGAAACAGCTCGCGCAAGCCAGAGAGAGAGAGAGAGAGGATCAGCCATTTTTATAGAAATTCCATCGAGAATTCAATCACTTCATAACCTATTTTGAGTGTTCCTTCTTCATATTTTCGTTTCTAGATTTGGATCTGCATCTCCGTAGAGATCGAGCCGTGCCGGAGGCTCGAATTATCGAAGACATCCATGGATTCTGAGAATCCAGAAGAGGCAAACATGGTTGCAGGTTTCCTTCCACTGGCTTCAACTTCGCAGCAACCCTACGTTTCAGAACTCCTCTCCTTCACGCTTGATCGCCTTCACAAGGTTTTTTTTTTCTTCTTCTTCACCATCGTTTCAATTTACTTGTTTTCTCTGAGAACTAAATAGTTCATAAGAATGTTTTTATACTTTTTTTATAGGAACCGGAGCTTCTTCGTGTCGATGCCGAGCGTATTCAGAGGCAAATGCAAGAGGTGGCGGTTGGGAATTACCGCGCCTTCATTGCCGCTGCCGATGCGTTGCTCTCAATTCGAGAGGAGGTTACGGCAGTCGACAAACATCTTGAATCCCTGGTAATCTTTTTAATTCTCTTCTTGTTCTCGTTTGAACACGTTGTAAGATGACAAGACTGAATCGTAGTGACCAGTGTCTCAATTTGTATCTTTTTTTTTGGTTTTTGAATTGTTTTCCATTTTGGTGGATAAGCTGGGGTTGGGCGGATGCTCAACTGAACTTAGCAAAAAAGGGGAATCTACAGTCTTATATCTATGTCCTCTACCATCATCTTTAGCAAATCCCAGAGGAACTGCTGGAGACAGTATTAGGTTATATCAACATTTCTACATCTAGATTGGAAATAGATTATGAAATATCTACATGCTTGTGGGCATCCTTTGATTCGAAAAATAACTGTCTAATTTCTGACAGAGCGACATGACTGTTAATTGCGTTTGGACCCATATTCTGGGATTTGGATAACTTCAACTTCTGAAGCAAAAAGGTTTTTCTTTTTCTTCTCTTCTCTTGCTCTGCCAGTTTCCACATCACTGCCATTGTCAGACGTAAATGTTGCTTTTCAATGTGGTTGGATATGTGGAATCATATATTGGTGAAAATCAGAACAGATACTGAATAAAAATACTGTCTGAGTGAGAACTCCTCTATACGGAAAGGTCTATTTCTTGCTTCTAGTTAGAGCTTACATGATTCCTTTGTCTTGCCCTAGAGGAAGTGAGAACCTTGATTTTGAATTAGAATTTGGTAGCAGATTGGGATAGGGATTTAGACCATCTGGATTTTAAATATGATATGCATGAATTGGTTTAGGAAAGGATCTGGTGTTTTACGGGAAAGAAAAGTGGTAAGGATTTAAGTGGGATGTTGGGCCTTGCAACCTATCTTGGACTGGGAAAATGCTAGCCTTTATGGTTTCATTTGTAAGATGGTTGTCCCTTCTTGAGTGGGCTTGCTTGGCTCACTTTTGTAAGAAATTCTACTCTAGAATCATCTATATGAGTCAAATTAATGAGGATGCTTGTAAATTATGTGGATAGGGGCATTGCAGAACATTTGTTTGAGCTATATCTTGGCTTTCCATGATTATACCCCTTTATGACCCAATTATGAAAGCAGTTGTTAATGCTTCTTAAACCTGTGTCATGCTTCATTCTTAAGTTTAGAAATGGCATCCCGTCATGTATTTTTTATTTTTTTTAAATTTGATCTGGGCATGGTTCAAAATTTTACTGAAATCAGCCACCCCTAAGTCCTTGAATTTCTTACAAACTGATATGCGCAAAAAAGATTTCTTTGTGCTTGAATCCACTCGGTAGGCTGGTTTTGCATAATTTTCGAAAATTCTATTGTTCCCTTCACACCATAAAACCAATGAACAACTACTGGTGCCATGTTTGATGGCATGCTCCCCCTTCTACTGTAGGCTATACAGCCCCAACTGGCAACCACTTGAACTAATTTCTCTGGTATCTATCCAATAATCCATATCAAACACCATGAGAATATTAGACCACACCTCAGCCACAAAAGGACGATGGATTAGCAAGTAATTAACTGACTCCGCAGCTCTCAAGAACATCAAGCAAACATTAGGAAAGGTGCTGG
Source organism: Platanus orientalis (assembly GCA_025762735.1). Classification (NCBI taxonomy): domain Eukaryota; kingdom Viridiplantae; phylum Streptophyta; class Magnoliopsida; order Proteales; family Platanaceae; genus Platanus; species Platanus orientalis. The sequence goes on along the minus strand of JAOXJP010000015.1, from coordinate 9,323,451 downwards.
CTCTTTTGAATGAGGTGGTCAACAGTCAGAACTCATTCTAGGGAGGCAGTATGCAAAAAAGAAGCACCCTTGGAAGGCATATGCCGGACCACACAGTCTTGACGAGAAAGAATCTGGTATAAATCATAGAGAGTCATGAAAAGATTTAATTAAAAACCTGCCTCAATTCTCACACTTTCAGACCCTTCTATTTTCCTTAGCCAACTGGGTTGTAACTCTTCCAAGTGTGGACATCAACTCAGAAAATGGGGGAAAACTCCCAATTGTTCAGGGGTCTTCTGAGAATGGGCTGCCACACCAGAGAATATGCAAGTGTGACGAACTCAACTTGATTATATGGAAAAACACATGAATTATCGAAGCATGGTGGTCCTTGGTAATTCTCTCTGCATATTTGGACCAATTCCTTTTGGCTTTATATTAACACATAAGTGTCCTGTAGTCCTTGATTGGAGTCTTCTTTGTAAGACCAGCCATGCTTTTATGCATTAGAATGCTGGGCAATCAAAAAATTACACACACATAAATTGAAATAGCTGAGATGGGGATGTTGAGATGGATGAGTGGCAATACTAGAATAAATAGAATTAGAAATACTTACCAAAAAAAAAAGAATTAGAAATGAATGCATTGGTGGAAACTTATGGGTACCGCTAATAGGTGACAAGATGAGGGAAAGTTGAGATGGGTTGGTTATGTGGAACGAAAACAAATGAATGCACCAATGAAAAGGAGATTTACGGTTGCAGGTTGAAAGCTCTTCCTAGAGGACGAGGGGAAGGCCAAAAAGGATGTGGATCAAGATAGTGAGAAAAGACCTGAAGATATATGTTTTAGTGAAAGATATGGCCCTAGATGGAGTGGAATGGTGGAATGGATCGGTATAGCTGTCCCCAAGTAATTGGGATATGTTTTTGTTGAATTGAGTCAAGTATTATAATGCATGGCTACCTCATTATCTCTTGATTGATGAGGACATCAGCCCACACGATGGAGCTTGGTGGATTTATCAAAGGAGGAGGAGATCCAGGCCAGCTTTATGGATCGAGTAGAGGCGTTAGAGACGTTTAGTTATTTATTTATTTTTATTTTTGTATCATAGAATGTAATTAGGAGTTAAGGTTTTTAGGTAGAATTAGAGTTTTATAGGGAGTTGTTTTAAGTTTTGCAAGCTATATTTGGATATGGATTAGGGTTGATCGTGGGTTATATAAACCCAAAGAGATACACTTTTGTTTTACTTTTGAAAATTAATAAAAATTGAGTTTGCTTTGCTCCAACGAGTAGCTGTAGATTTTCTTCAAGCTATTGCCTAGAAGCTTGACTTGGATAGGGTTTTTCCAAGTAGTGGGGTAAGGTTTTCTCCACAGCAGGTATTTATTTTCTTCTTCTTCTTCTCTTCTTTTCTTCTTTTCTTTTTCAATCCTCTTATTGTCTCCGCAATCAGCCATAATCTTCATCCATCCATCATCCTTTTACCCCCTAAATCCCATTAATAAATTGCTGCCTACCCTGAATTGAACCTGTCTATGCCTTAGCCTGACCTTGTCCTGAACCCAGCAGCCTTTAAATCTTTTTTTTTTTATACCCTGTTGTTCAGCCCTATACCTGATCCCTCTACAACTATTAAACTAAAACCATTAAACCTTAGTACTACCTATCTATATTCCCTGGACAGATT
>JAOXJP010000015.1:9296796-9321670 GCA_025762735.1 Platanus orientalis | reverse complement strand
TGGCGTAACAGGATTCATGTAGCCGACCCCAAATAGTTGGGATAAGGCTGTTTGTTGTTGTTGTTGTTGTTGTAGGTATCAAAAGATCATAGCGATATGGAATCCTTAAACTCTGGGGAATAATTGGGTTGGTTATACATCCAGGCCTTCCAAAATGTATATAATTCAAACAACTTCTGTACACTGGCACCACTCAAATTTGTTTTTTTTGGAGTATGTGTCACACTTTTGGCGCATGTAAGAGGATTGCAAGAGTTTAAGTTTTGGGGAGGATCTTGAGTTGCACTGGCACATGGTGGCTTGACATGTATTCAACAACTTTCTGGATGCTTCTATGCTACCCCCCTCTAATCCAGTATCATGTTAATGTCCAGTGCTCGAAATGCAAGAGTAAGCCATATTGAGTGAGATGGAAATTAGCTGCGTTATCTTTTAATTTGAATCCCTTAATTGTGTAATTACAAACCTTGCCGTTCTTATTACTTTCTTGCAGATAGGAACCCAAGTACACTTACACATGTATAGCAATATATATTACAAGTTACAGCAATTTACACCAAGAAACTAGTCTACAAGTAGCATGGATGTACCAAGGCAATTCAGCTTATATGGTACTTTAAGATGGATTGATCATGCCTTTTTATCGTGAACAATGTTTAGTCTTGAAAGAAAAACGCCGGAAAACCTATCCTGAATCCGAATTGGAATTAGATTGAAAAGAAAATAGAGAATTTCTTTTGCCTATGCCACAAGGGATTGGAAAGAAAGTAAATACTAATTTTCCATTTATGAGCATTGGGGAAGGGGGGTTGGGGGTATGGAGCCTAAACTCAATTTCATCCACCAATAATGAACCTCATTACAGGTTTCCATTCAAATAATGGAAGATAAAATTTGAGGAAGATATAAATAATCCAAGCTCTAGTAATATGCTCTTTGTTGCAATGGCTGCCATCAATTTATGAACATTTAACTTTATTCCAAAGGAGACATGTAAATAGTTAAAATCAACACCAAGAGACTTTTGGTGGGGGTTAAAGATGGAACCCATTTATATTTAAAAGCCTTGAGATATTTTAAACAAAATAAAAGCAAAGGTGGATTGGGTTTTAAAGACATGGAGTTCGTAAACAAATCTTTAGTTTCTAAGCTGGGTTGGTGATTTTTAGAAAATCCGGATGCAATTTGGGATGAAGTTTTTAAAGCAAATTGTTTAAGAAACCAAATGTTCTGGACGAAAAGGTGTCCAAAGATGACCTTCATAATATAGTCAGATTCATGAGTGTAATAGAATTTGAAGAGAATGAATTTGTTGGCTGATAGGGAACGAATTTACTACAAAAGTTTGGCATGGCTCATGGATTCCAAACTCCCAATTACTCATTGAGATGGCTGTCCTGGTAATAGATGGAGTTAATCAGGTTCAAAATCTTATTAGCTTAATTTTTTTTTTCCTGGAAGGAATAATACAATAGGTCTCATTTTGATATGATAACAACTAACAAGATCTTGTAGATGCATTTGTCCACGGGTGACCCTATTGAAGATGACAAGCTTATTTGGACTAAAACTCCCTTAAGTAAATTCTTAACAAATCAGTTTATAAAATACTTTCTGATTTAGCAAGGGATTCATCAACCATGAATGAAGACAGAAAAAAAAAATTATGGCTAAAACTATGGAAGGAGAACAATATGTCACCAATGGTTTTCATATTTATGTGGTGATGTATTAGTGATGTTTTACCTCTAAAGAGCATTAGGACGAAGTTTGTATCAAGCTATGATCCCAATTATCCTCTATGCGGCCTTAAGAGGAAAACCGTTGGTCATTTATTTGTTGATTGTGAACTAACCAAGGTGATGTGGTTTGGATCATCTCTAGGACCTAGACTATGAGAATGTAGCAAAAACTTTCAAGATTGGTTGTCATCTTCTCCTTCCTGCAAGCTTATGATGCATTTGAAAGGCTCGAAACAAAATGATTTTCGAACAAATACAGATCTCGGCTGAATCTATTATAGCTAATATCATGTAGTTGTATAGAATCAAGATACTTCAAAACTTTTCTCTCAAGTAACAACAATGGATTTGGGTGTCTCCTGTCCACCTGACACATTTAAGATAAATGTAGATGATTTAGTAGAAATCATTAAAATAAAATCAAATTCATCTATTCAAATAAAATCAAAAGAACTCCAACCCTGTAACCCAAAAGAGGTAGAAGCAATAGCATTTTATTTATGATTAGTGATTTCAATAAATTTCCAACTATCCCTATGTATCTTGAAAGGTATAGCAGTCCCATGGAGGATTCAAAATCTTATTCTAGACTGTTACGTTGTTCTCCAATATCTCCAAATGTCTATTTCATATGTTCCTCAAGATTGCACAAAAGCTACCCATGCATAACAACTATATCATCTAGAATGGAGTGGTACACCTTGCCGTAGTTGAATCTCTTCCATTTAAGCAATGGATATTTTTTTTAATCGCTAGATGTCTAAGTTGTATGAAAATGAGCAACGCTCCTTGCCCTGTAAAAACAAAAAAAACAGGATCCAAATGACTAATGCTATAGCGTGCGATTGCTGCTTGCTTTATTGCAATCTCGAAGAACAGACACTTGGTGACGTTACAAGTTACAACTTCCAATTGTACGGAAATCCAATAAATTCTTTTGTCTACGTAAAACCAAAATAAAACGCCATAGCTTCTTCTAAACTGCAAGCTTGAAGATGTTCATATGATGAAAGAGCCTCAATCTCTGATCTTGAAAGTACCCTCGTAGGAAATATTCAAATGACAAGGATTGCTGCCACCGGGGTCCCCTGTTTCCCTCTTCAAAGTCCAATCCATAGTTCATTCGATCTCATCCAATGTTTCATCAAGAGTGCCCTTATCATGAAAGGGAGATTTTATGCTTCCTCTTACGCTTACATTTTCCCGGCAATTCTTCCTCACTTCGGTCATGGTCATCTAGAGTATTTTTTAAGGTTTTTTCCCCATCCTCTCCAATTTTTTGGAAGCCCAATCGATACGTCTTCTTCGTCAGGAAGCAAATTTTCTGTCCGATTATTACTATCTTTATCCATAGGTTACAGGAACGAGGGTGGAACAAAGGACAGCGGTTTACCCACCTCTTCAGACAGCAATAAAACTTGATGGAGGATAAGAACCCTCCTCCTTCTTGGCATATAAGAGGTGGGTTCATGGTTGTTAGGAGATCATGTCCTCTTTTGATGATTTGGGTAAATGGGTATCAGTCACATCCGAAAGGGAGCCAATTCTACCGCTCATGTGGTAGCTAAAAGCGGGTTACACGCCTATCTCTCATGCTGAAACATGGTGATTTACTCTTGACTGTATGATTCCAGAATTTTTTTTATTGAAATGGGTAATGTTGAGGGTCTGTTTCTTCCGAAAAAAAAAGAGACTGTCACTGTTGAACAGAAGTGTCTACAGTTCTACATATGCTCCACTGACACAATAATTTTAACGTCTGCTTTTTTATGTAAATAATTGTTGTGAAGAGATTGACATTTTGGCCTGAAGGAACAGAAGCAGATTGGCTTGTCTTCTATGGCGTCGTCTATCCTGAGTCCATTTCCGAACCCTCCTTTCCATTTCAACAGGGTATAATTTCTTATATTATTTCAAGCATCTGGTCATTAGTCAGTGTTCAAGAGAGATTTGAATTGCTAAAAATTAATTTAATATATAATTTGGTAAGAATAGTGCGGATTTCTGCCATGGTTCTGTAATTAAATCTGATGAATAACTGTTTCTTTTTCTGGATAATATGATAAATACCCGTTTCTTAGTTCGAAGGAATTCAAGAACAGGCACAATTCGGATTTCGAGTGGAGAGTTGTAATTTGCATAACCTCCATATTGTACAAATATATGCTATAAACCCGGTTCTTTCATGCTTAATTCAAGTATGACATCTCCATACTTAATTGAGGTTGTTTCTAACACCCATTTAGTTTGCACCCTAAGGTGCATGTTGTGTAATCTTTTTCTGAAAAACTATATGTCCGCATTATTTCACTTTGAAATCCTCGGTCTGCACCTTTGAAGAGTCACCCCATGTACCATCTTCTCCCTTTTCTGTTCCTTCAACATTCAAGTTTCTTTAAAATTTGTTGATTGGTGATGATCACCATTAATCATTTCTGAATTCTTATTTACCTCCTATTATCTGAATTCCGATGTCTAGTGTACCTTTAAACTATCATTATCAATCATATTGACAAGATGTGGGTTCAAATCTCGGAGCCACGAAAACATCATCAACTGAAAACATTTGGTTCCTTTTAATATTAAATTTGACCCTAAGAACATTTTGATAGCATTTGGGTCTTTTGTTGTATGTATACATTCGGTAAGTACTTGTTTGATTGGACAGAGGCAACACATTGCTTGCCTAGCAGATTTTTTCCAATGTCTTTGCCACTTTTAGTATATGTTGTTGCTTTTCTTTCTTAGTTTTTCCCTGGCCGACAATGGAGCAATTTCATGCAGGAGAACTATTCTAGTGTCAGCATCATATCTACAAACATTCCATCAACTAAAATTGCCAGGAAATTGTGAGATCTAGTAAGAAATACAGGCTTTGTTTACTGACAAAAGCCAAGATGACCGTTGAAGGGGATGTACTTGTGAAAGAATCTACTGATGTTGACAACAATACTGGTTAGTTTTCTTTTTCATCCTCCACTATTGTATATGAATCATACACGGTGGATTAGATAAGTAACAAGGGAAATTAGAAGCTACCATACCCAGATCATTCACATTTGATGTAGCACAACATAGGTATGTGCATGGACTCTGTTTTGGAAATGCCATACCCTAATATTTTATATGAAATATGAAGGAACTTTGTAATACAACCATAGCACTAAACACTATTAATATTTTTTTTTAATTGTCAATAGACAGGGATGCACACATTATCTTGATTATATAGGACAGGATCATGTTGAATTTGAGAAAAATCTGTTCTTAATCCCTCCTCTTGTTGGAAGCATGCAAAAGTTTTAAATCTAGAATACCTGGGGATTGATTTTTTATTGTAACTTTTCATTGTTAATATTCTGATTCTTAATCTTATAGTAACGTGGTGATCCCAAGATATCAAAATGTTGTATTGTACTTCAAGTTATGAAATTACAGGGGAAAATTTCTACCCCATGTCTAACTTGGCAACTGTAAGAAACCTCATTATTGGTTATCAGAATATAGATATACAATAAATGTGTCCTGGATGTTGGGTTGTACAACACAAACAATTTCAGTAGCAGTCTAAGATGGAGCTTCTCAATATGATTTAGATCTCCAACCAAAGAAGGACCCAGTGCATTAAACCTGCACCATTAATCCAGTATTTAATAAGAATATTTCTTCGAAGGACCAATTTTGGCCATCAGTTGAGATCTTTGGTTGAACAGACAGGACAAGAGGTGATTAAGATCAATTCCATTTATTGAAATATTGGAATGTTATTTCTTGTGACATGGAAGCCAGTGTACACTCTTTTCATTGATTTTCTGAATGAGGTAAGTGGATCTTGACATAAGATGCAACAGCATTGTAGAAAACCAGGGGATCCCTATTGGTCCACAGACCAGTCGGAAACAAAAACCTGGGTTCTTGATCTTGCAATGTCAGTCTAAACTGGTGTGTTGTGGGCCTGTATGAAGATAGAAGTGTCTATGTGTATGTCCTCATATGTGGCAGGACAAAGTGATTGGTATGTTTGGAGAAACAAAATTTTCTATTCTATCATTTGCACCTTTTGGTAACATACAGAGTTGGGATTTATTGTAAACTACAGTGTAGGTAGTGGAAACTTAAAAGCTACAGCATTACAAAATAAAAGTGAGAGTTCTCGTTCCAAGTTGTACATGTAGGGAATATGCTAAGTCCAACTGAACATTTGCAAATGATCTGTGTGGTCATACAGATTTATTTCTAGAACTTTCAATTTCAAGACTTCCGAAGCTCTAAGTGACAATAACAGAGAGCAAAATTCTTCAGGGCTCAAGCCCGTAGCTGAATTGGTTGACATACTATGCAGCAATCATGATGTCACAGCTTATTTCCCAGCTAATGAACCAAAGTAGAACAAAAGCAAAAAAATCCTGGCTTTCATGTATAAGGAATCTTATCCATCTGTTTTCTGTGCTACTTACTTTTGATCCCTTTTGTACACGAATCTTATCTTTAATGGTATATTTATGCAGGTATTGGATTTGTTAGCATCCACCATGTTGGATTGCTGTGTGAAAACATAGAAAGGTCCCTTGAATTCTATCAGAATCTTTTGGGTATGTGAGTTTTTCCATACCAAGGTTTAAATACTAATTTTCTTTATTCCTTCATCAGAAGAAATTTTGATTTTTCATATTTAAATCAGGTCTCAAGATAAGTGAAGCAAGGCCTCATGCTAAGCTTTCCTATAGAGGTGTTTGGCTTTGGGTGGGTTCTGAAATGATTCATTTGTTGGAGCTTCCAAATCCTGACCCTTTAACTGGGCGTCCTGAGCATGGAGGCCGAGATCGTCATACCAGTATTGCAATTCTAAATGTGTCCAAGCTGAAAGCCATTTTCGATAAAGCTGGTATCTCTTCAGTTTTAGTGATCATAAGTTGCAACTATATCATTCTGGACTATTATCTTGTTAGTTATTTTACTCAAGTCATACTTAAGAAGATTTTGATGGCTCTTATAACATTAAGAAAGTGAAACCTATTTCTGCACAGCTGGTATATTATGTTGACAAGGATTGCTATGTTAATGTGTCAAACTTGCAATGGGGTGTCTGCAATTACAAGTTAACCAAACATCTAAGAGAACTTGGGCTACATGGTACAATAAGATGTCTGTGTATAGGAGAAACAAATGGAGTGGAAAAGCAAGCTATTGAATAAAGTTTTCAAGGTCATGAATTACCAAAAAAGATAAGGAACATTTGTCATCATAAGAAGAATATTCTGGACCATGAAAGATCACTATTGCAACTGTTTAATTTATGGTACTTCACCAAAAAAAAAAAAAACTGTTTAATTTATGGCTTTAGACATCTAAAGAGGTGGATAGTTGGATTTCTGTGGACAAGAAAGACAATCATGAGAACTAATTATGGAGTTTTTCTGAGAGGTAACAAGATGAATATTATTGAAAAGGAAACGGAGCCACAACAAAAGCAAGGCTTCACCCAGAACATGAAACACCAGGGAAAACAACAAAAAACAAACAAATCAACAAGGAAAGAAACATAATACAACTCCTCACACTATAAAGAAACCCAATCACCATCCACAAAATCCGCCCAAATAGAACACCAATCAAAAAGAGCCCGATAAATGGACAAAGTAAAACCAAAGGAAACAGTAAAGCATTCAGATCTAGTAGAGTGTAGGAATTTGTTGCAGTGCCTTACAAGCAAACAATTGCTTGAATTTTGAGGTTCTGATATTTCCATATTTTTTAATAAGACACATGACCTTGGCTTTGAAAATGCAGTGGTTCCTTCAGAGTTAGTGGCTTGTTTGTCTATGTTAAAAACTTGCTTAAACCCATAGACAATGTGACAGTCGAAAATGCAGCATAACAGCCAAGGAATATACTAACTAAATAAAGTGTTTGTCTGTCTTTACATTTGAATTTCCTTTTAGATCCTTTCACATGATCTATCACTGTTCACGTTGCCACGTTGCCCAATGTTATGAATAGTGGAAAATAAGTACAGAAGTTTGTTCAGTCATTTTAAAAAATAAGAAATGAATGTCTTATGGAACTGTTTATTTTACAGGTGCACCCTACACTCTCAGCAAGTCCGGGAGGCTAGCAATATTTGCACGAGATCCATGGTTTGGTAAGGCATTGTGGAAGATGCAGCGATTCATGCATGGACATTATCTTATAAATTGATGTCTGAAGATCATGGAAAATTAGTTTGTCTGTGCAGGAAAAGAGGAAATAAGAGATGTGGGAAACATGATGAATTTGGAGCTAGATTTACCAATGGATCAAACTGGCACAATTAAGGAGGGATGGAATTAGAGCCCATGGATTACTCAGGCACGACTCCTGTGGCCAGGGTGCTAGTCAGTGTGGTGCCTTAACATGCTAGCTCCACTTGCCTATAAAAGCAACACTTAGGGAGCATTTGTTTCCGATTCTGTAATGTTTGCTATAAATTGATTCTTGGAAATGGTTACCAGAATTAGAAACTTGTTTCCCAAATTCTAACATCAGGTGTCATGCCACGAAATCCTAGACCTCAATGGGGCCTTAGAATTTTGGAGTGGACACTAATGTTTATCTTCTTAACCTGATACTGTTAATTTTGCATCTATATTTTTTTCCCCTCAATTACATACACACATATGTAGCTAAAACCATTATTTTTGTCAATATCTATTGACCAGTCTAACTTCAAATTTCCATCCATCCACAATCTGACATGTTAAACAAGTACATGGCTTCACATTTTCCATTAAATAAATTCCATAAAACTAAATCTCCCAATAGATAAAATTATCAATTAAAATCATTGCATCCCATGAAATAATAATTGATGCCACTAAATAATCCAACTACTAAAACAAATCTGTCTCTAATGATGAAGTCTAGAATAAATAACTCAACTGAAAAATATAATGTCTAAAATCTCTAAAATCATGAATGAGACAAATCTAATCTAACATCTCCAGTGACTCCATCTAGGAATGTTCCGCTCTACAAATATCACATCTCCCCATCTAAAAAATAGAGTTAATTTGGGTAAGCTTGACGGGTTTTTCAAGTAAACATACATGCCATACTGAAGGAATATTGGGTTAAACTGAACACGAATAAGTTTCATATTTAAAATAGAGTATGACATAAATATTTGTAATTTAAAACAAAACTTTTCAAAATAAAATCTTAATAACAATTTGTTTCTTACAGATATATGTTGAAAATAATTCTTTTGGTTTAAATCAGGAACATATAGTAGAACAGAACAAAATACAGAGTATTGAATTAGAAATAACTAAATTCACTGATTTCTTATATGAGACCTTGCAAATAACAGATTCACCTATTTATGTGACCTGGTGATTGGGTACCTGATTGCACTTATTATGTGACCTGGTGAGTGGGCTATCTGATCACACTTATTATGATCCTAGTGAGTGGAGTACCTGGTCACACCTATTGTGATCCTTGTGAGAGGATACCACTGTCTAACACCTAATGGCGATGAATCAAATAATAGAGCAGATTCACCTATTGATGTGACCCGATAAAAAGGGTACTTGATCGCACCTATTTAAACTTGGTGAGAGGGTCCCATCAATTTCCCTCTTGATGGACAAGAGGTCTCATAACTTATTTAGAATGGAAACAAATAAGCTTTTCAAAACTAATATTCTTTCGTAGCAAAACTAAGTAGATACAATACAGATTGAATCAAATTTTTTCCAAACAAGTTTAAATATTTATAGAGATAATATTACTTTTAAGCAAAACCAAAGTATTATGATGTTTGACCTATGTAAAACATAATAATCTATATAATTTCTTGATCAAATTAATAACAATAACTTGCATAATTCTTAAGAACATTTAAAAACTCTACATTAACAAACTTGTTGAAAAGTCTAAGCAAATCAGTAATGGAAGAACTTAGATTCTTTAAAAACATTTGATAAAATCATTAATATTGGGTTCCAAACAGAAATCCTTCGAAAATTCTTGAAAAACTTCGTATAATAACATATGTGGGGGTGAAATTCCTCCACACAATCGAATAAAGTGGACCTTGGCTTTTCCTTATCGCTAGTTGAGCCAAGGTTGCTTGTGAATCATCCTCTCACCGGCTTAAGCTCATGGGAGTGGTACTTGTCAAAGACTCCAACAGTCAAGTTAGCAAGATTTTACAAAGAGATGAGTTTTTTTTACGTTCAGAGCACTTATTTGAGGATGTAGGTCCTACCTTTTTTATAGAGTTCAACGAGTATTCATTCTTTGTTCTGTGGGATTGTGGATTTGTTTGTTTGAAAGAATCGTGGGGGATTAGGATTATATCCAATGAACTCCTCTTTGATTGTGCCAATCTGATTAGATATGGCTTATGGGCAAGTTTCTACTTTCTAGATTGCAATCTTTGAATTGGAAAGATAAATCTTGAATAACTGTTAGCATGTAGATCACGTAGCTTGACGTGTCAAGTTGTGTTTTTGCATGTTTTTGATATACATGGATGTGTCTGGTTGTATATGGATGCCTTTAGAGCTGGTTTGACCTTGGATTGGTGCTCGAACTAGGATTGTTCAGTTTGGGTTAGACTGAACCGAACCACGGGTTGAACCAATTCAGTGGTGCTACCTGGCGGCTTGTGAATGGTAGATATTTTTCATCCTCTACAACATCTTTTCAATTTTTTTTAATAGCAAATAGGGCAAAATAGAAAATTTAGATTGCCAAAAAACACATGGATTAAAGCATCTATCTAAGAACCTAACGAAGTTTAACATGTAAGATTTCTTACATTAATTTTTTTAATGAAAATTCTTTCAAAATTTTGGTTGCAAACGTACATTTTCTCAAAACATAAATGTTTCAAAGTTTTCAACAAAGAGAGCAATGTAGAACATGTAAAGCAATTTAAAAGCATGGATTCAAACAAAATTTTATGAACCTAAGGATTTAAAATAAAGTATATCATGTAGGGTTATTTGTTCACAAAAATCGAATCTTCAAAGCCTTTTTTTAATCCTTTCGTTCTACCTAGGTTTTCTTCTATCCAAGCTATTTAAAACCCAAGTCAAATTTCAAATCTCTTGTTTCTTCTTATTTCTTAGGTAATTATAGGCCTAAATAGCAACCCTAATCCCTACTATCGTGTTTAGATAGGTTCGTAGTGAAAAAACCCTCAAAATCTCATAAAAATTACAAGTTTCAAAGTTGTATGAAACTTTTCTGCCATCTTGACTGATCAAGATTATTCTTAATCGATCAAGCATAGAGAAAATTTTGCCTCTAGGAAATCTTTGTCAGTCAGCACAGACACCTTGTGAGAAAACTGTCATAACTTTCTCTAGGAAAGTCAAAATTGCACACCGTTTGATGTGTTGGAAAACAAACTTATAGAAGAGCTTTCTAATGATGTATAGGTTCCAGGATATTTAACTCAAAATTTATACATGTTTACCTTGAAAGTTAACCCAAATCTGTCGACTTAATCGACTTTAAAACCTTGTCAAGTTGATGACTTGTTTTGTCACTTCATTGGATTTATCATAGAATACTTGGATGTCACACATTTTTTCCATAATTTTCTATTCATAAGGTGGATTGTAAATTCTTTTTTAAGTATTAAACTTTCATTTTAAAGTTGCTGAAAAAGAATACGGGGAGTTACACTCACCTCCCTCCCTTAAAATACAATTTAGCCCTCTAAATTTTCTACATATCTTAGTTTGGAATAGTTTCAGGTATTTTCTTTCTTCACTTCCTATAAAATTTGGATTAGTCACTAAGTCCCTAAGTTGTCAACTCAAGTTGCCCCGGAGTACCAATCACCACTTCTTATAAACAAATGCATGTGAAGTTACACTTCCTAGAACTATTACATGTGGGATCACTTTCCCTCAAGATAAATGCATATGGGATAACTTCTCCTAATGAATGCTTGTGGGATAACTCCTCCCAATAAATATGTAAGTGGGATATCTCCTCTAAAAAATATGCAAATGAGATAACTCCTCTCAATAATATGCCAATGGGATAATTCTTTCCAAGATATGCAAGTGGGAAAACACCTCCCAATAGTGTGCAAGTGAGATCACTCCTTCCAAAAGTATGCAAGTGAGATAACTCTTCTCAATAAATATACAAGTGTAATAACTCGTTCAAAAAATATGCAAGTGGGATAATTCATCCCAAACTAAATGCATGTTCATGGAAAACCTCCTCCCTAAAGGCTTCTAACGGATTCCCATTTTTCAAAGGAATACTCTGGGTTGATCCAACCCTTCAATAATATTTCCTAATGAGTTGCCCAAATGACAAGCCATGTATGCTTACTCCACATCAATACTACTCCTAGTGCGGGTAACTACCCCAAGTTCATACCAAGGAGATCGTGTATCTACCCCTAATTGGGTTGTACACATATACAATGTGTCTACATATACATATAACTGTAATATGGTAGGGACCAACAATATAGATTCGCAAAGTATTAAGGTACGGATATACCTTTCCCCACTCTATATGCTTCCATGTCCGTTCTTGTCATAGTATAGATTCGACCTTGACGTGCAGGCCTACTATCGGTAATCCCTACCAAATGCTGTTGTTGTTGCCCTTGAGGTTGTGGCAATTGCAAGTGTAGATGTTGACATGACTGTTGCTGATCATGCAACTAACCTTGTTGTTGTTGTTGTTGTTGTTTTAAAAGGGAACTCGAGTAATGTGTTGTACATCTTCACAATAGAAACATCCAAGACACCACGGCGAATTATGTCTCCTACATTTGGAGCAAACATTGGCTCTCTTTCCTTCAACAGTATGTCTCTTGTGCATTCCAGCACCATTGTTCTTCACTTCACTAAGCCTTCCGTGGGTGAGTTGCTTTTTCCCTTTACACTACCAATCATTTCTGGATTCTGATTTACCTTCTATCATCTGAATTCCATAATCTAATGTACCTTTAAACTATCATTAGCAATCATATTGAGTAGATTGGGGTTCAAATCTCGTTGTCAGGAAAACAGCTGAAAACATTGGGTTTCTTTAAATAATAAATCTGACCCTAATAACCTTTTGATGACATTTGGACTTTTTTGTTGTATGAATAAATTTCAGTAAGTACTTTATTTATTTGATTGGACTGTGGTAACACATAGCTTGCCTAGCAGATTTTCTCCAATGTCTTTGCCACTATTAGTATGTGTTGTTGCTTTTTATATATATATATATAGTTTTTCTCTTGCTGACAATGGAGCAATTTCATTCAGGTGAACTGTGCATCTACAGACATTCCATCAACTAAAAATTGCAATGCAAGTGCAAGATCTAGTAAAGGATATAGACTTTGTTTACCGACAAAAACCAAGATGATCATTGAAGGGGATGTAATCGTGAAAGAATCTACTGATGTTGACAACAATAAAGGTTAGTTTTGTTTTTCATCCTCCATTATTTTATATGAATCATACATGGTGGATTAGATAAGTGACGAGGGTAATTGAGAGCTACCATACCCAGATCATTCACAGTTGACACGGCACGTGCATGGACTCTGTTTCGGATATGCCACACCCTAAATTTTTTTTATGAATCTTTATAATATTTTCTTTAATCGTGAATGGACAGGGATGTACACATTATCCTGATTAGATAGAATAGGATCATATTGAATTTGAGAAAAAATTGTTTTCATCCCCTCCTCTTGTTGGAAGCATGCAAAGGTTTTAAATCTAGGATACCTGGATTTTGATCTTTTACTGTAACTTTTCATTATTAATATTCTGCTTCTTAATCTTATAGTACAGTGGTGATCCCAGGATATCAAAATGTTGTATTGTACTTCAAGTTGTAAGATTACAGGGGAAAATTTCTACCCCATGTATAACTTGGTAACTGTAAGAAACCTCATTATTGGTTATCACTTATCAGAATATAGATTTACAAGTGTGTCATGGATGATGGGTTACAACACAAGCCATTTCATTAGTAGTCTAAAATGGAGATCTTCTATCAAAAAAAAAAAAAAAGAAGGATGCGGTGGATTAAGCATGCACTATCAATTCAGTGTTTAATGGAAACATTTCTTATAAGGACCAATTTTAGCCATCAGTTGAGATCTTTGGTTGAACGGACAGGACAAGAGAGGCGATTGAGATCAAGCCCATTTATTGAATCTTGAAATCTTATTTCTTTTCTTGTGACATGGAAGCCTATGTACACTCTTTCCATCAATTTGCTGAATCAGGTAAGTCGCCCTTGACATAGGATGCAACATGGTAGCTAACCAAGGGACCCCTATTTGTCCACAGACCAGTAGAAAACAAAAATCTGGGCTCTGATCGTGCAATGTCAGTCTAAGCTGGTGTGTTGCAGGCCTGTACGAACATAGTATCTATGTGTGGGTCCTTATAGCCAGGACAAAGTGGTTGGATGCTTGGAGAAACAAATTTTCTCATACTCATTGACACCTTTTGGTAATATGGAATAGCCTTTATGCTTTGGCTGCAGAGTTGGGATTTATTGTAACTACAGTATAGGTAGTCGAAACTTGGAAGCTTGGGCATTACAAAATAGAGTGGGAGTTCTCATCCTGAGTTGTACATGTAGGGAATAAGCATGTCCAACATTTATAAACAATCTATGTGGTCATACAGATTTCCTTTTATAACTTTCAATTTCAAGGCTTCCAAAGCTCTATGTGACAATAACAGAGAGTAAATTTTTCAGAGCTCAAGCCCATGGCTCAATTGGTTGACATACTATGCAGCAACCATGATGTCACAGCTTATATCCCAACTTACCCACCGAAGGAAAACAGAAGCATAAAAGGCCAAGCTTTTATGTACTATGAATCTTATTGATCTGTTTTACTGTGCTACTTACTTTTCGTCCCTTTTTGTACAGGTATTTTATCTTTATAGTAACTTTATGCAGGTATTGGAGTTGTTAGCATCCATCATGTTGGATTGCTGTGTAACAACCTAGAAAGGTCCCTTGAATTCTATCAGAACCTTTTGGGTATGTGAGTTTTTCTATACCAAAGTTTTAATACTTCTCCTTTATTCCTTCATCAGAAACAAATTTGTTTTTGTTTATTTATTTATTTAAAACCAGGTCTTAAGATAAATGAAGGAAGGACTTATGATAAGCTTCCCTATAGAGGTGCTTGGTTTTGGGTGGGTTCTGAAATGATTCATTTGATGGAGCTTCCAAATCCAGAACTGGGCGCTCTGAGTATTTACGCCAAGATCTGTCTTGTCTGTATTGTAATTCGAGATGTGCCCAAGCTGAAAGCCATTTTCGAAAGCTGGTATCTCTTCATTTTTCAATGGTTATAAGTTGCAGCTATATCAGTCTGGACTATTATCTTGTTACTGATTTTACTCAAGTCATACTTAAAGAGATTTTGAGGCCTCTTATAATATTAAGCAGGCAAAACGTATTTCTTTACTGCTGGTATTTTATGTTGACAAGATTTATTGTGTATGTTTCAAACTTGCATGGGGTGTCTGCAATTACAGGTTAACTAAACATCTAAGAGAATCTGGGCTGCATGGTGCAATATAATGTCTGTGCAAAGGAGAAATAAATGAACAGGCAAAGCAATCTATTGAATAATATTTTGTGGGTCATGATATTCTAGAACATTTGTAATCATCAGAATATTCTAGACCATGGAAAAAAAAAGAATCTGTGAACATCAAAAGAATATTCTGGACCATGGAAGATCACTATCGCAACTGGTTAATTTATGGCGGTGGATAATTGGATTTCTGTGGACAAGAAAGAGGATCATGAGAACTAATTATGGAGTTAAGGCGTCTACTTATGTGCAAAGTAAAACCAAATGAAGGAAACAGTAAAACAATCAGATCTATTAGTACCCTGTAGGAATTTATTGCAGTCTTACAGGAAAGCAATTGCTTGAATCTTGAGGTTCTGATATTTCCATATTGTTTGATAAAACACATGACTTTGGCTATGAAAATTGCAGTGATTCCATAAGAGTAGGGACTTGTTTGTCAAAGTTAAAAACTTGCTTAAACCCATGGAAAATGTTACAGATGAAAATGAAGCATAACAGTCAAGGACTATACTAACAAAATAAAGTGTTTTTCTATGTTTTTACATTGGAATTTCCATTTAGATCTTTTCACATGTTCTCACTGTTCACATTGCCAGATGTTACGAATAGTTGAAATAAAGTCTTGTTTTTAAAATGAGAAATGGATGTCTTATTGGCACTGTTTATTTTACAGGTGTACCCTACACTCAGTGGGATTAGGAGGCAAGCAATATTTGTACGAGATCCAGATGCGAATGTCCTAGAATTCACACATGTTGATGATTGACTTATTTCAACATCTCAAGAATGAACTTGTCACAAGTTGTCTTTGTATCTTCTGCTCAATGCATCACTTGATCTCGTATATAACTATATTTTAGGAAAATGGTATGTTTCAGAACCATGGTTTGGTATAGTATTTAGACAGATGTAGCAATTCATTTATGGAGATTATATTATAAATTGACCTATGGAGATTATCTTATAAATTGACCTCTGAAGATTATGGCAAAATGGTTTCCTGTGCGGGAAAATAAGAGATGAATTCAGGGCTAGATTTACTAATGGATCAGATTGGCACAATTAGGGAGGGCTGCATATTAGAGCCCATGGACGACTGCTCAGGCAAGACTCCTTTGTCCAGAGTGCTAATCCGTGTGGTGCCTTTAACGTGCTAGCTCCACTTGCCCACAAAAGCAAAACTTAGATAGCATTTAGTTCGAATCTTTGGAAAATTTCCCAGATTCTGGAAATTGTCAGCTACAAATTGATTCTAGGAAATGGCTCCATCAGAAACTTGTTTCCCAGATTCTGACATCAAGTGACTCCCGCCTAGGATGGATTTAGTAATAGAGCAAAGGGGGTAGGTAATGAGTCTTGTTTCTGTTAAATCATTAGTCGTCAGATATCACAACCTGGACCAAACCCATTTAAACATGAGTAGCAATTTTTTTCAGGCTTATAGGGTTGTGTGTGTGAGTTTATGAGGGTCCTCGGTGGCATTGAAAGCTGTGATCACTTTTGATGTCCACTGTGGAGTTCCCCTCTGTGTGTGGGTGTGTGTTTCAATAAAATAAAAAATAAAAAAGTTCAAGCTTATAAACTGGGATAGCAGAACATAACTGGTTCAGTCAACCCCAAGAAGTGGAGATATAACACTCCTCCCTCAGATGACCATTTCAATTGTTCCTCATAAATGCAGCAAAGCAGACCATTATGTGGCAGGCTTAGCAGCCAAGGAATGTATTTCTCAAAAGTCGAATGGTACACCATTCCCTCAAAGGATATCCTACATTCTAGCAATGGATCTTTGTAACTGAGGAAATTGTAGTTTAAATGAAATTGAGCTAACGCTCCTTACCAATATAAATAGAAATTAAAACCCCTTAGGTATCAAAGGATCAGATAGAAATATGGAATTCTTAAACTCAAGGTATAATTGAATTGGTTATAAATCTAGGCCTTTCAAAAAGCATGTAGTTCAAACCACTTCTGTATATTTTTTATTGAAAGAAGAAAAGTAGAGAAACATACAAAAGGAAAGGATCACTAGGGAGGGGGGTTGGGTAATACGAAATGAGAAAAAAACAAGATAAAGACAACAACTATATGCAAAAAGCTAAAAAACAAAATTATAATTCCTCACCATATGGCATACCATACCGACTCTTCATAATCCAACTATTCAAGACCCAATCAAAGAGTATTATAAATAAAAGAGAATGATTGTTTGTGTTGACAAAGACCTCTATAAGCATGCCATTGAAGACACATGATGGGTTTTTGAATTTGGTCTATTTTTGAACACCTATTTTTTCATCTGAACCCTTTTTGGGACGTTTTTAACCCCAAACACAACACATGTCAGCTTATTATTAACCACACACAGTACAGAGACATTTTCATCACTGCACATTTTCTTCCATAAATTAATGCTACTAGGTCACTCTGATTTCTATATTATCCTCAAAGATTCTATAATTTCTTTCCTTCCACAACCCCCAACATATAGCCCCCAGTAAAGCCTGCCAAATTGAAAGTAAGGAACTCTTAAGATCACTAATCCACCATTCCGAAATTAGCTTCTTAAAAAGTTTCTGGAAGGTCCAAGATATTTGAAGGTGAGAAATGAAAAAATCCCACACCAATTTAGCCATAGAACAATGAATGAAAACATGAGTTATCGATTCCTCCTCTTCCATGCATAGGACATACCAAGTTCCAACCTCTACTTTGGAGATGATTGAGGGTTAAAATTTTATCCAAGTATTTCAAAGAAAAATGATGATTTAGAGGGAATATCCGAGTTCCAAATGCCTTTATGAGAAATGGAATTTGACAACTCAGCATAGAATGATTTAGAAGTTAAACAACCCTTATGGTGGTATGACAAGTATTCAACAAATTCTTTGATGCTTCTATACTACCCTCCCTTTGATCCAGTATCATGTTAATTTCCATTGCTTGAAATGTCAGAGTAAGCCATTTTGTGTGAGATTGAAATTAGCAGTCCATACCCCAGTAATCTTGATTTGAATTTCTTAATTATGTAATTACAAATCATGCCATTATTAATAACTTGGAACCCAGCAACACTGTTACAGATGTACTACATTATATATTAATTTACACCAAGAAACTGCTCTAAGAGTAGCATGGATGTACAAAGGCAATTCAACTTATATGGTACTTCAAGATGGCTTGAACCCATCTCACATCTTGCTAATACCTTTTTATTGTGAAAAATCTTACAAGAAAATCTGGTTGAGACTCCAATCTTCTGAAGATCTTGGTTGCAGTAGACGGTTCATATTTTCCAGTTAACTTGAGAATGCTACCTGTGGCTTCCACTCTTGTATGGCAGAACGCAATGTGTGGTTTGGGGTTAGCATGGTATGCGGGAGCCTAAGCCTTGTCACAGGAGATACGCTATGTTTCACAAGCCATGCCTTTATTGCTATGTACTCGTAAGTAAACCCATCAGCCGCAATGTAAGGATCGACCATTAGTTCCTGCATTTACACATGCATTAATGCAATGATACACGCAAAATAAGTGACCATCCAAAGCTAAGGAAACCATATTTTGCATTACAAGAACAACGGAGTTAACTTTTTGCACCTGAAGGATCGGACAGAAATAGTGGCTTGGTGCATAAATATTGCCTCTTTGTAAGTTGACACTAGCAGCTGCCATATTCGAAAGCTTCTTGAGAACTGGCAGTACTTCTGATTCAAGATCTGGTCTATCCCTGCATCTAAGTCTGCAACATTTCAATGCAATCCGTGCTAATTCCTCTGCTTCGGCAAGTGGCCAATCTGTAATTGAATTGTCAAGGATGTCTGCAAAGGAACCATGGCTAATGGCATTTTCAACAGTTATTAGCAGCCTATTTGGATAGCGAGCTGTCAACAATTGGAGGGTAATTACTCCAAATGCGTACAGATCAGATTTTGGTCTGACAGTACCAGTTCTCTGGTACTCGGGGTCCATATAATAGAGAGTACCAGCAAGAACAGAGTTTCTGTACTCAGTGATGTTGTCAGGCACAATGTCAGACATGAGTTTAGCCAACCCAACATCTCCAATCTTGCTCACATAATTTCTATCTAACAAGATATTTCCTGGTTTCAGATCCCGATGAACAATTGGTTCCGGCTTTGAGCTGTGTAAGAAAGCGAGCCCACAAGCTACTTCAAAAACAATTCGGAACCGAACAAACCATGGGAGAGGTGGTGTGCCCTTGCTTCGGAAAAGACATTCCTCAAGACTTCCATTTTCCAAGTATTCATACACAAGACACCCATTTTCAGGACAAGCACCAAGAAGTAAAACCATATGTGGATGGTGTAGCTGGCTAAGAACTTCAATCTGCATTGGAAGAATGCATCTCAGTTGACATGGGACAATTGTAAACCATGAGCAAATGGATTTAAAATTTACATTCTGCATGAAAAAAATTGTAAGCTCCAAGAGTACCTCTTTCAGAAACTCGTCTTTCTTGTCTGATGCATCTGGCTGAAGAACCTTGATGGCTACTGGGGTGTGATCCAGGTTGCATTGGTACACTTTCCCATACGCTCCCTCACCTATCATCTTGTCCTCGGAGAAAGAACCAGTTGCAACCTCTATTTCATCCTTTGTGTACCGTCTGTACCTTTTGTCACTTGAGAGTAGTGTGTCAATGATTTTCAGTCTCTCTGCAGACTCTTTGAGGGCATTAAGTTCTGCTATCTGTCTTCCAAGGGCCTCTTTGGCAAGCATATGTTTAGCCACCTCAACTTCCTTCACAGCTTCCAAATGTTTAGCTTTCTCTTCGGCAGCAATTTTTTTCAAAATTTCTTCCCTCTCCAGGGCATCGTTCACTCTCCTTGCTTCTTCAAGGCATTCAGAGGAGAGTAACTGGACCTGCAAAAAGGTGGGTAATTTTTCTCAAAATCAATGATAGGGGGTCATGAAGGACTCAAGTCCATCATCCCATGTTTTTTTTCCCCAGTGTGTGCATGAACATTTTCATTCTTGTAGTCAAGTGCATGTAAACATTTGGGATATTGTACATCAATTCTGCTGTTACCTTGTTTTGGGCATAGACCAGTTCTTCACAAGCTCGATTGTACATGGATAAAGTAGTTTGTATTTCTACCTGGAGTTGCTCGACTTCAGCCTGCACCTCAGATTGCACAAAATATTTCATCCTACTAATATAAGCACTGACTTCGTTTATCAGGTAAATTTTGTGGCACTTCATGTTTATCAAGTCAGCAAAGGGACTTAAATTGCTTGACTTTGCAAATGGAATTGTTTTTAGACTTCTATAAAGAAATAATGGGACTACAGGTATATAAAGCTTAGAATTACTCACCTGCTTGGTATCTGTAAAAGAAGTCAGGAAATCATATCTACCATTTCCAAGGCTTTGATGGAATCCTTCCTGATGATCTTCCAAAGTAGTAGTACTAGAAAAACTGCTATGTGTATATGCTTGAAAACGTAAGTTACTGAGATTTACTTCTGATGACATTCCCAAGGCTTTGTTAACGTTTGACTCCATGGAGGTAAAACTAAGCCCGGATGCTTGTTTATCAATGCTACTGTAATCTTCTCTAAGTTCCCTCTGAGTTAACACCATGTGCTCTGTGTTGCTCCCTGGTAGGAAGATAGAACATGAGGGACAGGAAGCCAGTAAGTACAAAATAACAATAGATTACAGTGGAAATCAAGGCTTTGTCTAAAACACCACCTGTGGACAAGGGTTTGGCCAGTTTTTTGATGAGTTTGTGTCTTGCTACAATATAGATATTGCATGTGGCCGGGGAAAATTTCAGAACAGTAGACGGTACATCTGGGCCCTTTAGTTTCCTAATGTTGCAAGTAGAAAACTTTATAAATACATAGCCAAACATGTCATATTTTCATCAAAAAATAAGAAATTCAAGGAAGCAACGATGTAACATAGTGGAACATCAACAAAAATTTAATATCTGTACAATCTTATCCTCTATCCCTTACGAATAGAAGTGATTAAAGATCTCCAAAAATTAGCTGATATTCCACTTCAACTCGTGTTCTTGATCATGCAATCCAAGTTACACATAAGTTATAGACTTTCACAAATCTAGGAGATCTAAAATCAGCTACATTTTTTAGTATTACAAGTACAGATTCCAGTGTGAATCTCATGGAAGAACAAACATAACAGAAAAAGAACGAGCAACATGTTATAAAAAATTCAGTTTTCCATCTCCATATTTGAAAACATCCTTTGGGTCCTCAGAGTCTCAGACTCTAGGCGATGTACATTGAGTTATCATTTGTTTTACAATGTGCTATCGCCCACAAGAAAATATAATAAAAATGATGAACCACATCTAAAGGACCACAGAACAATGAGTTAAGTGAACTATATTTATGTTGTATAATCATGAGACATACCTCATAATACAATTTGAAGAGGATGGACTCATTACTAAACTTTTAGTACCCGATTCAGATATATATCTCAGAAGTGCAGTTGCAGGATTGTCATCCTCCAGCAACAAAGTCTCCATCTACACAAAATTTGAACATTATAATTAAACACAAACTCAACTAGAGCAATAGTATATCTTGAAAGAGAAGAAAACCACCTCTCTTGTTTTGCATAATCTCTTAAAAGGAAGAAAGATCTCTTCATATTTGAATTTCATGTCTTGCATATACATTGCCACCACATCGGCATCCATTTGCTTGATGGGAATGTAGTTCCCCGCTGTATAATACGATCCCAACAGATATATCATAAATACCATGTTGCAACAGAATTCAACAACAAGAAACAGGGCGTAACCCAGATTTATTAATAATTTTAGCCCAAAAAAAGAACGAAATATATATATGTGTGTGTGTGTGTGTGTGTGTGTGTGTGTACCCCACAAGATATTGGCTAATACCCAATAAAAAAGTGATTTTTCCACTAGTAACCTAATGTTATAACGCTGATAGTAAGGTAAGACTCATTTAGGCCAATTACTGATTAATGAATAATATCAAGACCAAAAAGAAAAAAAAAATCACAAAAACTACACAGGGTGGTTTGACTGTCTATAATCAAAAGCAAATGGATACTTCATCAGACCGTCTTAAGTTCTCCAATCCCTGATGCAATTAATTGGTTTAATTAATCTTAAACAATGCCCAAATTTTGTATTCATCATAATTCGAATTAAGAATGCAGCGCAGAGAAATTTTATATCGCATAAACATTTATCCTGAGAGTAAAAAGTCTGGATTGTTATGGAGAAACTTTTTCTGGTAAAAATTTGTTATGATTGAATGAGCTTCTTTTTTATCCTGGCCATTTCCCCAGTGCCTCTTCAGGATTGTTCAAGAGGATGCCAGAAATTAGTCCAAAACCAGATCAAATTCTTATAAAAAAAAAAAGGGTTTTCGCTTCGCGATCGATTAATCAAGAAGTTCATATAAATTTAATCCACGAAAAGAGGATTACTAGAAAATCACAAGTACTAAACTTAAAAAAGATGGAATCATGAAGAAGAAAAAGAAGGAGAAGAGAGTATACATGGGGTCGGAATTGAAGTGACGACGGGCATAACGTGAAGAAGGATGAAGCGATCGGCATGAGGCATGAGATTCTCCACCGCCCAACGAACGGCCCGTCGGCTTCCTTTGTTGCTACTACCACCGTGAACGGCCACCACAACGGTCGTCGCCGCCGCCGCCGTCGAGCCACGATCGCTGCTGCCCATTGGAGCTTTGCCGGGGGTTTGAAGATTGAAACTCGAAAGGGGAGCGAAGCAGGAATGTGGATGGTTGAGTCGTTGACTCGGTCTCCTTCGTCTATGAACACGCTGCTGGTCGTCGTTGGGTTACCGACTGCGCCCGTTCCTCGGAAGTTTAGTCTGGACTATAACCGTCTCTACGTCTATATAGCTGAGGACCCACCTGGGCTCAGAACTGGATGGGGCCCACATTTGTAGGGAGAAAGGAATATGCATCGTCGGATGCTATTTAACTATCTGATGATCTGGGATGACAACATCATGTGAGATGGCGCCTTTGACCGTTGGATTGCATCAGAGGTACTAAACTACAAATGCCAATAAGTGTCAATTCAAGGGATTTGGCACGGTATGGTCTCCCGAAGGTTATTTTTGTTATGAACCTAACCAATTGGTCAGAAGACCCAAAGATTGATGGAGTTCTTTAAGCTACTCAAGTAGCCCTTTGACCTTGTGATGGCTCTCATTTTAGTCTAGTTTGTCCTCTCCAGAGGTCATCCCCTTTGTGATTCAAATTCGGGACATGTAGCTTTTTGACCTTGTGATGGCTTTCATTTTAGTCCAGGTGATCACCCCTTTTGTGATTTAAATTCAGGATGTGGCATAGCTTTGATACCAATTATCATGACTTTTGTCAATACACCAAAACCCATGGAACTTGTTAGGGATGGCTTTTTAAACCCTTAGGATCATAATACCATTATGCTCTCAAATCAACAACCCAATTGCCCATTCTACGGCGATACTCATTCTAGCCTCTTATATAGGTAGCCCTTTCCACCTTATAACAACCCAATCAGTTGTCATTCTTTCTACTATGTAGTGGCTCAACTCAAGTCTAATTTGCCTTCTTGACAGATTGTCTCCTCCGTGACTTAAAGTTAAGACATGATGTAGCTCAAATACCAATTGTTACAAACCTAACCAATACACCAAAAGCCTCAAAACTGATGGAACATATTAAGCTATACCCTTTAATTTTGGAGATCATAACACTCCAACATGCTCTGAAACCAACACCCCCAACAGCACACTCTATAGTGGCACTCACTCTATTTCATCAAATAACACTTTCTACTTGTGACAACTCTAACTCTGGTCCAGGTTGCCCTGTCCACATTTTGCCCCCTTTGTGACTCGAACTTGGGATATAGTGTGGCTCTAATACCAATTGTTTTACAAACCTAACTAATATCCCAAAGGCCCTAAGATTGATGGAACACGTTAACCTCAGCCCATTAACCTTTGAGATTGTAACAGAGGTTGGGGTTTCAAATCTCATAGGCAACAATTCCATGGTGGATTTTGTTGACATATACAATTGACAATTAGCCGAGCTAGCTTGTTATGAGCTGAGCCTGAACTTTGATTTAAGCTCATTTCCTAAGTGAGCCTGATCCAAGCTTCACTATGCTCACTTAGCTAAATGCTCGTTTAATGCCTGGTTTATATATATAATGTTTTTATATATTGTGACAATAGTAATGTTCAAAACAAGATAATTTGGGATACCGAAAAAATATTCATGGAGCCCACAACCCCATGCGAAGGGCAAATGGTACATCCTACACAGAACATCCTTTTCTCATTAGGATAACGAGCCATTAGGCTGTTGGTTTTCTTTCTTTTTTTGCCAAGCCAAGCGGAGCTGAGCCTGAGCTTGGCAACTCAAGCTCGTCACAAGTTTGAACTTGGACTTCATGTGATGAGCCCGGGCCGAGCTAGGCAACTGTTGTGTCAACCCGTAATGTCATTCTTAATTTAGGCTAACTTTAGGA
>JAOXJP010000015.1:9284735-9296696 GCA_025762735.1 Platanus orientalis | reverse complement strand
CACTCCAAAATTGAATTGTTTCCCCCCCTCTGCCTCGGCCCTCGTGCATCGCAGACAATATCAGGCCCCCACGACACACAGTAAACCCTGGGGATTTGACCCCTTGACCCCCAGGAAAGATGATGCCTTTACCACCCAAGCACGGGGGCGTTGACAACATGCCTTCTTATACCAACGAAAAATGCCTTTTTGTTCTGCAAGCAAATGTCCTGTCCAGGACACCAGGGGAGATCTTACGAAATAAAATGGGTGGGAATTTGAAATTTCATCTAACCCCTGCACATTTTATTCCTTATGAAGTCCCCTGGTGTCCTGGACAGAACATTTATTTCGTTTTGTTCTCGTCTGCACCGCGCATGTGTCAGTTTAACACCCTTACACAGCAGGTTCTCCCCAACCCAGTGGAAGGTCGACCCTTTGCATAAACTAGGGCTGAAAAAACTTATACACAGCCTGGGACAGTAAGCCATTACAGAATTCCTTCAACCGTCAACCCAAAACACTTAGAGATATTCCCTATCACAGGGGAGCAAGTGAAATTTCTTCAACATGGGGGGTTTGGGTCTTTACACTCTATACATGAGCAAAACTTGGGTCATTATCAGCAGGATTCAATGCCTTAGTCCCCCTTTATCCTCAGACCATAAAATATGCAGCCTTAATTCCTGTGAGGAAACCTCAGCTAGGAGAAAAGTGTGCTGTGATAGATACCACGCCAAACAGATTGAAACTCAGAAAAAGAACCAGGGTTGGGATCACATTCAGTCCCTTATTCAAATAAACCACTGACAAAATTGTTTGACAAGAAGCACCAATTAACTTAGAGCAACATGGACTCTGGATTCTCAATGTAGCCTTTGAATGCTTTTAACCACTCCGCACCGATTGCACCTAAACAATAAATATGGGGAAAGTTAGGTTTTATTATCTCAATGCATAACAATTGCTGGTCAGGGATACTTTCATAGCAATAACAATTAAAAGTGTCAGAGCTACGCACCATCAATTACACGGTGATCACAGCTTAGTGTTACTGACATGAAGGAAGCGAAATTGAATTGATCAGATCCCGCACCAGGTATGACCCTTTTCTCAGCTGCTCAAGACCAAAGTAAGCACTCAGATTAATGAAAAAAATTCATAACGGTCCCAACAGAAAACAAAAGAGAATGGCCAACAGAATGTGTGGGTGATGATGATGTGCTATGAATACTACCGGATCCAACAGCAAGAATGCCAGACTGGGGAGGATTGATGATGGCACAGAACTGCTTAATTCCAAAGGGTCCTCCCAAATTTGTCACGGTAAATGTGCCTCCCTGCAAGCGATGAGGAATTTGATATTTAAATACCAATATCGTGAGGCAATCAATCACCCTCCAATAGTTGATGGCATGACACTTGGAGACACCATATCACCTCATAGTCTTCTGGTTTCAAGTTGTTTTCCTTTGCTTTTTGGGCCAGCTGTCTGACTTCTTCAGCAATTTTAGATAATCCCTTCTTGTCAGCATCCTGCAAAAACACAACATGGTTTCTCAAATGTCATAACCTAACAGTAGGAAAGAGGCATGGAGTCTTTTCAACAACGTTGAATTGAGTCACAACCCACCCTGATGACAGGGACGAACAGTCCATTATCCGTCTGCACAGCAACATTGACATTCACATTGTGATACCTGGATCAGTAGCCAAACCAAGCTGTTAGAATAAATGAAATAAAGCTCAAAAGTAGAATGCCTATTATCTTATACTCACTGGCGGATGTAATCGTTGGTCCAAGAACTATTGCACTGAGGAACTTTGCAAAGGGCCAAAGCAGCAGCCTGTGGTTACAGATCCACCGAAGTTAACCCTTGTCTTGGAGATCTTCTCAACCAACATGGTGTGACTAAATCAATTTAAAAAATCTAAACAGTAGACGTGTTTTAATGATTGTTTAATGGAAGGCCATAAAAGAGGCAGTTCAAAAAGAAAAAGAAAAAAAATACAGCTTTATTACTCCTTTAAATAAGTTTGCTTCTATGGGTGAGTTTCTGATGTGTTGTATCTCCGAGTTCTCTTAGAACTAAATATAGAGTAACATTCCAATGTTCACAACATCCCAACACTAAAATCTCAATGTGCTGGAATCATCATACCTTTATTACAAGATCATTGACAGATATCCGCTTCCCACCTGAAGCTTCTTGTAGGGAATTAAGTTGGCTGCGCAAACTGCAGCACATAAATGAGTATCAAACATTAACAACAGCTCAATCATTATAAAATAAAATAAAAACATATTGAAAGATATATCTTTTAACAAATGAGGCAAATCAACTCACTCCATAAGTTTGTCAACACATGAGTCTACTGTTAAATAGTAATGAGGAATAGTTTGTTTTGAGAGCAATAAGCGTGAAGCTGTGACCTGTCGAGAAGGGGATTATCAGATTGACCACGATACAACTCTATCGTAAAAATATACGCAGTGGAGATGTTTCAGACATATTTACTTTTCTTATCTGGGAAAGTGGTATGTCTGTGTAATCTAATGTTCCTGCTGTTGTTGTGTCTTTGGCCCTTGCATGGGCGGCCTTTTTGCTAGAAGCTACATAATTGGGGAAACATGATTAAAATATACTGGTGAACTTACAGCGTAAAAAAAATGTACTTGAAGAATTAGAAAATAAATTGTATGGTGGTTGTAATTCCACTTGTTGAGAAATGAGATGAAAGGACCCATGTTCAAAAGGAAACAGTATTAGAGAGAAAAGGAAAAAATAAATACACAAAAATTGAGACCTAAGTTAATAATGCCAATATAAAATCAACCCTTGAAGTTAAAGAAAATAAAGTTTAGCTGAATGTCAACAGATGTAGACTAAATGATGAAATGAATCAAGAATAGCCTTTTGGTAGTGTACCGAAGAAGCATATGGTAAAAAGTTACCCAAGTAATCTTCAATATCAGCCTTCACAATAGATCCATCAGGACCAGTTCCTTTGACACTTGAAAGAGGTATCTGTATTAAGGGGGGGAAAGTAAAAAAAGAAAATTCAAAATAACATAAGTATTTTCTTAGAAATGAGTCAACAGGAAAGCAAATCTAAAACATCATTTTCGAGAACTGGGTTCTGCTCTTGTAGATCCCATTGAGTACATAATTTCTACTGCAGCAACCAAAATGACTAACATTGTGCTCTTCTGCCAACTTTCTTGCAAGAGGACTTGCAAAAATGCGATCTCCTTTAGGAGGAGCTTCAGTTGCCTTAGGAATCTTTGGCTCAGGTGGACTGACAGGCTCCTCCACCACCTCTTTTTTGGGTGGTGTAGAATCGGATGGCCCTTTAACTCCATCAGCAGCACCAGATGTTGAAGATTTGTAATCTTTGAATTTCGCAATATCATCCTCTTCTTCAACTGTTATTACAATTACCTAATTATAAAACACATATAGGTTCCCAGTGTTAAAATACAACTGATATTAAAAAAATCCAATAAAATTTAAAGCATTAAAAAATAAATATGCAACCCCTAACAAAAAGATTTGAATGTTAGATAACTTATCAGTAGCTAAACTTGATGTAATAATTTGTAACTTGAAGTGAGGTGCTGGAGGAGCATCCATGTGCAGCAAGAAAAGTTAAATGATCATAAGGGGTCCACTTAGAGTTTAAATATTAGGTTTTATTTGTTAATTTTTTAATATTAGGTTCTATTTATTTGAAGTGATAATCTGGTAACTTGCTAGGTTTTGGTACCATTAGAAAGGTTATTCGGTTACCTATTAAACAAGACCAAGATCTTGTAAATCCAATGTGAATTGGGAGAGTTATGACCAAAATACTGATAGGGTATCAGTATGTGACAGGAATAGTATTTTCTTGGTATTCAACAAATAAAAGGAGATAATTAAGGTTGCCAAGAGAGGTGGACCCAAGTTTCTAATTCAGTCCTATTTTGGTAGGCGTTTTTAGTAGTTAAGATATTAGTATGTCTTCTAGGAGCTTATCTTATTAGAGACTGAACATATTATTGAGAAATAAAGTTTCATTTGAGTTAAAGCTTGGGTCTTCTTCTTCTTCTCCTACAGTTGGGCTATAGGCTGTGGTAACTTGGGGTTGCGACATCTATAGTAACTTGGAGCTGCCACAGGCCTATTAGTATGTTGTTATTGCTAACACTTTATCTTATTATTTTGGTTCTACTTAGACCAGCACTTCAGTTTCGTCCTTTAATTATGTTCATCCAAGGGTTTTTTTATTCTAGAAGTGTTATACTTGGTTGATTTTCTATTCTGTTATGCTGGATTTCTGAAACCAGCACCTGAGTTTTATACCTCTTTCTGCTATGCAGGATTTCTAAAAACCAGCATCCTTGTCCGATAGAAC
The DNA here is from genome assembly GCA_025762735.1 of Platanus orientalis. Taxonomy (NCBI): domain Eukaryota; kingdom Viridiplantae; phylum Streptophyta; class Magnoliopsida; order Proteales; family Platanaceae; genus Platanus; species Platanus orientalis. The sequence goes on along the minus strand of JAOXJP010000015.1, from coordinate 9,292,319 downwards.
TGAAAGTTTGTGGAGATATTCTACATTCAGATATTCTTACCCTGCAAAATTTCAGATTAAATAGAAAACTCGGGATAGAGTTTCCAGCCTGATCGATTGGATGTCCAACAGACTCTTTTATCTGAGTTTTTATTTTGTGTTATTGAAAGAGATTCAGCTCTACATGTGGTGTCTTATCAGCTATCTGATTGTGACTACTTCTGGTTATAACGTGGGCCCACTACCCACAGGAACTACAGCATTCCGACACTGTCCTGCATCAGAAGGCTTTATAAAAATTAAAGTTCATATGCACTTTGATACCATGAATAATTCCCATCAACCAATTTAAGTTAAAACCCTCAACTAAAAACATAATGCCAAAAGTAAGGAAAAGGGGGGAAACAAAGGGAGGGGGAAAAAAGAAACAAAGCATTGTTTGTGGATTAAAAGAATAAACAATAACACAGATGCATTAAAATTAAGAGACAGAAATACCAATTGAAAGTGGGAGATATCAAAAGGGAACAAAATGTCAGCTCAAAGGTCACAGAATGACACAATCTTTAGTACAAGTAGCAGTAACACCTTGATTCTACTCATTTTATCTCAAAACCATAATGTCATCTTCCCTTACAAGATAATAAAGACCAGAACCCCATAGTAAAATTATCAATCATCAGATAAGCACACCAAATCAGTATTGAAGTAGGTTCTTCACTCAAGTTATGCAAAGATTGTTTTTTATAAAACTGAAATGAGTACTCATAAAAAAGCAAATATCAAAAATGATGGGAAGACTTAAATTCCCTCAAGCCTTTTTAGCAGTAAAAGCAAAATACAGGAGACATTTATACATCCTTCAGACATCTAAGAATGAAACGATAGATGCCAGCAAATTGGTCATTATACCAGTTAAAATGGATACCTCACCAACTTTTATCCCTTTTGACCCATCGCCATGTATTATTTTAGCAATATACCCCTCCTCCATACATTCCATCTCAACTGTTGCTTTGTCCTTGGAAAAAGACAGAAACATAAGTCGTACCCATAACCAGATATTTGCTAAATGATAGAACTTGAATTAAGCAGGTAACAAGAACCCTACAGTTTCAACTTCACAGAGTACTTCACCAGGTGAAACTTTATCACCCTCCTTCTTCAACCATTGTGCAATGTTACCCTATATGTCAAAAATGAATTTATTGAGAAAAAATAAGATGGAATTACTGCAGTCTTAAAGTACTCGGATGCACTGGAAATGTACATACCTCTGTCATTGTAGGAGAGAGAGAAGGCATTCCGATCTCTTGGTGTGGAGGAAGCCCTGAAACCAAAGTTACACAACTATAAATAATTTCAACGAAAACCCTATGCCGTTAATCAACAAGTAATAATGGTATACAATTCAAGAAAAAACAAGACATACAAATGAGAGAAACATATAATCTAACAAAAGAAAAGAAGAATGATGAATGTCTTCTTCAGAGGAAAGGACCCTTCATGGCTTTTTCCCTTTGGTTTGTTGTCTCTACGGGGCAAATGGCGAATCAGGCAATCATCTATTTATCCACTGCTCCTTTGCAACAAGGGTGTGGAGATTCTTCTTATCCGCTCTCTATGCTTCCTTTGTGATGCTGGATTCAATTTGTGATGTCTTTTGTCAGTGGGGAGGTGTTAAAGAGATTCATGGTAGAATGTTCCTAAATGCTTTACTGGATGGGGTATTGTTTGGGGAATTTGGAAGAAGAGGAGTAGAAGTTTTTAGGACAAGAAGAGGGAGGTTTGGGAGGTGATTGACTCTATCCTTTGCGAGATTGATTTCTGGTTAATGGTGAAAAAGGAGTTCAAGGACTGCTCTATGAATGTTTTCTTTTTTTTGAAGGATTGGATTACGTGCATATTGGCTTCCCCAAGAATGAGTCATGATAGGCCTAGTGAGTGGGTTTCTCCTACAATTGGAAAAGTGATGGTCAATTTTGATGGGGCATCCTTTGGAAATCTTGGGCCAACTGGGTATGGATGTGTAATGAGGGATTCTCAGGGCAGTATCATCTTATTCAAAGGTGGGCCAATTGGGAGAAGTGATGTTATCCAAGCTGAGTTGATGGATCTCCTTGAAGGCCTTTCAGATTGCTCAGCAGAAGGGGATTCAAGAACGGTTATTTCTTGGAGGAAAAGGAAAGAGTGGTGGGTTTTCGAGGTTCCACCACTTTATTTGTGAGGTTAGGAACTTTTCAGGGGAGCTTAAGGCTGATGTACATCACATTTCAAGGGATCAAAATTCATTAGCTGATAAGTTGGCTAAATGGAGTGTGACCCAGCGGAATGCTTTTATAGGGGATCATATGCCAGACTGTTAATTCTTATTGTAGTTTCTGTTTCGGGCTGTGGATAGCTAAGTGCTTTTCCTTTTTGGTTTGAATATTTGTATATTCCTTCTTCTTTCTAATAAATGATCGTTATTCATAAAAATTAAAATTAAAAAAAGAATGATGAATGTCATTTCCATATGCAAGAATGATGAATGTCATTTCCATATGCAATCAAATTCAATGAGCTTCAACCAGAAAATGATATAGTATTGTAAGGCTATCAGCTTAATATCATAGGGCCTTGCTGCACAACGATATAGAAATTAGAAAAACCGACTTTGATTGAAAACAAGTAATCAGTATTAAAAAAATTGTATTTCCCCATTGAGTAATATTTGGACCAAGACAAAACAAAACCCTGAACCAGAAAACAATTGCTAGTGCTGTCAATGTCAAAATGGAGCAGAAAAAAGTGAGCACCTTCAGACTTTCCAAAAAAACGTATATCCTTTTGCGCCTCTATTTGTACAGAGTTTGATGATGCTCAATGGGCTTTGGTGTGGAAGAATATTGTGTGGTTTTGTTGTTGTTTGGTCTTCCTTGTTATTTTTCACCATCTAGGTGAATCTTCATTTCTCTTCTTTCTTTTTTTTATTTTTTATTTTTTATTTTTTATTTTTTATTTTTTATTTTTTGAGCTTTCCCTGTTTTTTGCTTTTTCTCTTTTATCTATCAAATAAATAAAAAAATTAATCGCTTTATATATATATATATCAAACACATTGGTAATTCCCTTAGTTCAACAAAATCCTAATTGTAAAATGATCAAATTAACTGAAAGTTTACCAAAAGAATGAAGTAGAGAAATACAGAACAGTCTTTATTAACATCAAGAGGGCATTTTTTTTATTAAGAAATTAAATAGACTTTATTAAAGGAAAAAAAACAAGGCATTCATCAGGGCAGTGAAACCCGAAAGCACATCAACACAAAAAAGAAAAAAAAAAAAGAGAAACACAAGCAGAAGGACAATCCTCCAAACAAACGAAAGAAAACTACTGCAACGAAATCCCCGAAGTAAACCCATCCCAAAACTCCCGCCATTCAGACTCCACAAAGCCAATACAAACGGAACACCAATCCCAAAGAAGCTAATAGACTTGACCCAAGATACCAACAATTGAAAACAATTTTCCTTAAAAAAACGACTATTCCTTTCCTTCCACACCATCCAACAGATCGCCCCAGCAAGGAACCTCCACATCACCTGATAACAACCACCTAAACCCCTAGACCACCAACCAGAGATAAGATCACTCAAAGACTGCGGAAAAACCCAAACAAGCTGAAGATGGGAGAGAAAGAAGACCCAAATTTTCCCACAACCTAGAAATTGATTACCAGGTGATCAATCGACTCCTCATCCCTAACACACAGCACACATCTATGAGCCAAATTCCACCCTCGTTTCTTGAGATGATTGAGAGTAGAATTTTCTTCAAATAGGCAGTCCAGATAAAAAGAAAAAAAAAAGACTTTTGATGGGATCCCTCGAGTCCATATGGGTAACATAGGTAACCTGGTCAAGGACACCATAGAAAGATTTGGTGGAGAAACAACCGCTCTTATTAAGCCCTCATAATCTTCTATCCCTACCTCCAAGAATCAAACGATAACCATCCAAAAGACCCAAAAAAGGCAACCAATCCTCCCACTCCCAATCATTGAGGTTTCTTCTTAATCTAGGGTACCAAATCCCTTTCCCCACATGCCCAAAATTCTCAGCCACAATACTATGGATCTCAGACACAATCAAAAAAATTCAACTAAATTCATCCTTAAGCAGGACTCCCACACCAAGAATCCTCTCAAAAACAAATTCCCTCCCCTGAACCTATAAATTTCCGAATTGATCATTCCCTTTCATAATGACTTCCGAATCCCACAACCATGGGAGCCTCTAACCTTTTTCAAGTCTCACAACGAATTACATCCATGCTAACCTCTCTCTCTCTCTCTCTCCCTCCCTCCCCTGAACCTATAAATTTCTGAATTGATCATTCCCTTTCATAATGACTTCCAAATCCCACAACCATGGGAGCCTCTAACCTTTTTCAAGTCTCACAATGAATTACATCCATGCTAACCTCTCTCTCTCTCTCTCTCTCTCTCTCTCTCTCTCTCTCTCTCTCTCTCTCTCTCTCTCTCTCTCCGCAATCATTTACCAAGGAGGACTTGATTATGAGACCTGATCCTCCGAATCCCTAGGCCACCTTTATCCAAAGGAAGGCAGACAGCCTTCCAATCAACAATATGAAATACTGCCTTGTTGTGATATGTCGATGAAATAGGTTGCATGATGATGAAATAAAGTCAACGGATAACCAAAAGTAAAACTTTAGTAAATTTGTAGGTATCATTGTATCAAGATTCAAGACCTTGGACTGTTTAAGTATTTGTTACTTTTGAGATTTCTAAGTCCAAAAGGTAGATATTTACTACCCAAAAAAAAAGAAGTATAGTTGGAACTTCTTTAAGAAACTAGTACGCAAGATCTAAAGCCCATAATTTCTTCCATTGAACAAAATCACCATAAGGCGGATGAGGGAGAATTACAAAGAATACAAAGATGTTCTGATAACTGGACATTTAAGGACGTTTATCCAGAATATGGTATCATATGCGCATATAATAAAAAATGGGACATTTATAAACTACTACGAAGTCTGACATGAATTGGGTGGAGTTCTACACCAACCTACAACACGATTGTTAGTAATTATCTAAGCTGCTTGGAAAGGTGATTAAATAAATCAGATGCAAGCAAAAGGCTCCAACTGCAAGTAAGTTTATATGGTTGAGGGTACTTGTGACACAGTGGTTGCAATTCAATCAACTGTGAAGCTGTGTACATTAACACAGCTCATTAGATACCTCTCTGTAACGCTTTTACCAAATGCAATTAACCAAAAAACCCTGAATTGCAAAAGTAAAAAACATGGGTTATAGAAATCACACTAGATAACTGCAGATATAAGGACCAAGTTAGGAAACACCTAAACTATACCTGAATCTGTTGAAAAACCTCTCTTTGGGCACATCCGTGAACTGAAAAAGGACAAAATAATTAAACAATTGCATATATTATCATCATCAAGAAAAAATATTGATAAAATGATACAACAAAGTCAAAACAAACCATGAAGAGCCTTTGTTGAACACTAAGCCAGCCATTGGAATGCTCATTCTCATTGCTGTTCTTGAAAATTTTCCCTTGAGTTCTCCTACCACAGATACCTGAACAAGATGGCATTTGATATTTAGATGCACATTTTTATATACTCTTAACATCAGATAATCAGTAACTATAGCATAGTAGATGAAGCAAAAGTAAAGGTGAGAGAAACCAAAAAAAAAAAAATGTATCAGTCTATAGGGGAAAAAAGGGGAAAGAAGAAGGGTCCCAATTACCGTGGAGATGTCAAGATGCTCTTTACAACGGTAATTATATTTGTTGATTGTTGTCGAAATGACTCCAATGGAGGAGTTGAAATTTCCATCCTCCTTTCCAAGCAAATAACCATGTCGATGACCATTTAGAAGATCTGGAGAGAGGAGAAAAAGATACTTGTAGCACTAAAAACAAATTTTTACTCCAAATGTTGGCTAAGCCCTAACGAGCCAATGCATTCACAAACATGATCTACAAACATAAGCAATTTAGTTATTCTAATAAATATGCATATTAGTTTGTTAACTTACCTTAGACATTTAAACTTTACATCTGCTACTACCATAAGAGAGGAGACTTTAGGTTCAGTAATCTTTTAATGCTTTTACTGTCTTATTATCCCTTAACTTGACACCCCAGGACACTTAAATTTATAATATGTCACTCCAAACTTACTGTTATACCTCTCCTTTTGAGGGTCAAGGCAAGACATTTCAAAAAAGGTCCAGAACATGCACCACCAGTTTCTTGAAATAGTATATAAGGGTTTCAGACAATGAGTTCAACAGGAAGGACGGAGAGAATCACTAGCAAAAATATTCTTGTTATTTTTATTTACTTATTTTGATAAGTAGTCCTAGTAAAGTTTTTGGAGACTAGAGCTTGAACTGAAGAATAAGGGACTTGGCAGAGAAGATGAGAGCAAGTTTTGGTTGGAGGTTTATCGATGGTGGTGATGGATCTAATTTTCTGGGGATAGGGTTCGGCGGGATTGATTGTGAGAGTTTGAAGGGAGACAACAATGAGGCCAGGGGAGAGGTGTGAGTGATGGTGTATTCAGTACTGAGAAAGATGATGGAAATGATTAGGGTGAAAAGGTTGAAGAGGAGAAACAATAGTGATTGGGGAGGTGGAGGAATTTGGGTTAATTGGTGCACAGGTCCTGGAATTTAGGGATACATGATAGTTGCAAGAGAAGAATGGTGAAGACTGAAGAGAGGGGATTCAATAGAGAAGAGAAGGCATTCACAAGACAAGAGGGGAAGCAAGATAGGAAGGACAAGTTAGAAGAGATACAAAAGGAAAGGCAAAATGGGAAAATAAGCAGAGAATGTAAGCAAAAAAAATTTAATGTATGATGCAGATTGAGAGAGAATTCAAAGAGAAGTGACAGCAGAGGACGAAATGGAGAAGAGGGAGGAGGAAGATGCAGTGGAGAGAGATGATGATGGGTCTGCAAATTTAACACAAGAAGCAAATGATGCAGATGGGTGTTGATGCAGATGTTATAGTGGCTGACCTTAGCTTTGATGCCGGACGAACTCCCGAAATATTGAATAGGTAGGCTTTAGGTTTATGGGAAAGGGGTATAAAGTTCAAGTCTAGGGTTTTGGAAAGGAGAATAGATGGTTTAGATAAAATATGGTAAAGAAAACAAGGTGAAAATGCAAATCTCAGTGTTTTAGTACTGCTGTATAGAATTACAGCAATACTTGTGGGCACAACGATGGGTGACTGTAGTTCTAAAGTGGGGTGACTGTAAGAAACTAAACAAAGACAGAATAGGGATCAATAGAGATTAATGGGGGGGTAAAATACTGGTTGAAGAGCTTCAATAACAGAATTTAATGAAAGAAAGAATAGAGAAAGAAGAAGTGATGCAGCATGCATGTAGGTTAATAGGTGTGTGCACAGGAACTAGGAATAAAATTGATACAGTAATGCATAAAGATAAATGAGATTTCTACTTGCACATCCACACACTAATTCAAGTGATTCTTAGGTTAAATTCAATAAGCATGTTAAGAATTAGAGAGTACAAAGCAATGATCAAGA
>JAOXJP010000015.1:9273708-9284635 GCA_025762735.1 Platanus orientalis | reverse complement strand
CATTTATTCAATCCTATTACCAATGCATGAAATAATTCTAAATTTCAAATCCTCCAACCCCACTTCACCTCCCAATCCTATCTCTTCCCCACCACCACTTTCCTCCAACGATTCAAACAATTTACCAAGAATTGAGAAAAAGAGAGAGAGCTAAGTTTTTGTTTATTATATCTATCCATTATTGTCACACACGTGTCGATCAATTTACGATAGTTTAGTTGCTGGTTCATGTACCACAGGCATAGTAAAAGAGGTGCACCCCATCTGATCATTGTATAGGAGCATGCTTCCGTTGCGACTAAACCCACAAACCCAAGAGAAAAACGAAATAGACAAAAAACATAAAACACAACAATATACGTGATTTAGCTTATAACCTACATCCATCCACGGGCGAAGACGACAAGAAATTTCACTATCAATCAAAGGAGATTACAAAGAAATCAAGCTTTCAAACCCTAAACCCCAAATACACCCTTTTGCCCATTTTTTTCTTTGTTAAAGTTGGGATCACCCATCAATAGACCCTAATGCATCTTATATATGCAGTTACACAAAATAGAACCGAATCGGATCACGAGCCAGTGGATGCATGGCTTGATCACCAATACTTCTTTGAAACATCAGTAGCAACTAGAACACAAGGTAGAATTTGAGCCACACTCAACAGGTTCAGCTAATCAAATGGTTAAAAGGATCTTATCCATTTGATTTATGTGAAAATAGGTACACTAGTTATAGGACATGTAAGGTCATGTAGATTCCTAATGTGTATAATTCACACAAAAAAGTTAAAACAAGGAAATTTATCTTCAAATATAACTTGTTCATGGCTACTATAAAAACTAAAAGGGAGGAAAGAGGAAGGTTTATTTCTTTAATTAAGAAAAATGAGTCAATCAGCCAACCAAAAGTTGACAAAGCCTCGATAGCTTATGCCCCTTGCCCAGGCGAAGATTTTCTATAACTCAAAAGTAGCTTTATGTACATTTGCTTGATATTTATTATAATAATTAAATTATGATTCAGAACTGTTGAGATATGGTTTTGTTGAGTTAAATTATGCTAAGAACCATTGAAAATGTTTATTCCAATCACAAGAAAAAGCATAATTATGAAAAGTTATAACTTTTTTTTCCTTCCCTTTACTTATAATTAATAGTTAACTAGACTAAGATGTGATCTCATAGGGGGTGAATTGTATCCGCTCCTTTTATCTAACGCTCCTCTTCGCATCCTGTCAGGGGTAGGGGTGGGAACGTCAGTGTCGACAAGTGATATGCGCCCCCCCTCCCCCCCAAAAAAAAAGAGTGAAAATCATCCATCCGCGCTGATGTGCCTGCTCCCTGACAGGGGCGGAGAGGAGCGAATACAATCCACCCTTGATCTCACACAATGCAATTATAGACCAAATTAAATTACCCAATGATCAAAGAACTTTCACGCATGCATGCATTCCATATCATGTAATTATTGAACAGTGTTAAGGTAATCATTATAGCATAATATATATGGTACGTTGAGGTCCATCATCCTCAATCCACTTCTATTCTTAACCCCTACACATGGCTTGCTCACCAGCTCATCGATCGGAACCATTCGATTAAGAAACCACATCCCTAGTACATCAATTAGTTAATTTTAGCAGTAGATCAGAAGGTTAGGATCTTCTTTCGAGTTTCATTGTATCGTAATTAAAAAGGTGGTCAAATGCTCCGGATCTTCTATACCCGTTAAACTACCATTAACATGCACTGGTTGTCTACATGCGACGTGTACACAAAAATACCAAATTAGGGTGGGTGTTTTAAATTTTTGACTAATGTGTCATGCTGTAGCCAACCACAACACGTTGTTGGTAGTTTAATGGCTGAAGAGGATCCGGAATAGTGGTTAAATGATTGATCAGTCCCGATTAGATGATGGGTAGGCACAATAGGTGATGATAGACCTAAGTTTCATCATAAGTATGACACTCGTCACTGGTTTCTTTCTTATCTTTTCCGTTCTTTTTTCTTTTTCTTTTTTTTGGATGAATATGACATTCATCATTAATCATTTTAATTTGTATAGTCTTGCACTAATGATGATGAACAGTGGGTTTCAAGAAATATTTCCCCTATTAGAAGTCTGCTTTTTATTAGGAAAATAAGTTTCCATTTCAGGAGAAGGCAACGAGGACATGGGTTGCCATGTGAACCGAAAGAAATCATGCTTCTCAAATGGACGGCGTTATTAATGATGATAATCATCTTCTCCCATGAACCCTCTCTTTGTTCTATCACATTTGCCAACCTGGTTTGACATGTGGCTCGTGTTTTTTAAGGGAAGCAATTGGCAACTAAGACTCAACCACGTGGTGGCTCTATAAACCCATACTTCCAAGGTTGAAAGCTTGGGGCCAACCAGCAAATGAGCAACATCTTATAATGTTCATTGTGAGAGTAATAACCTTTTCAATCTTTTTTCCCTTATACCCACCTCCATTAGTAAGTGTGCAACCTCCTCAAAGCTGGTGATGGCAAAGTGTGAAAAAGCAACAATTGCTAGCATTTCTCAATTTTTTTAGTCAGTCTCATACTTTTTAGGCCTTATAGTGTTTTTATTTCAGTTGCGTGGGACAAGACTAAGTTAGGAACAAGAAGGGGAGCAAAATGAGCTGAGCTATGTGTGGGTTGAGAGTGCTTAGTGGCGGCTGTCAATGAGCCCGAGCTTGAGCCTTGTTTGAAGCTCATAGAGTTGAGCCCGAGCTTCTAATTGAACTCATTTAGTTAAGTGAGCTTGATGTTACACTTCGCAGCAACTAGAGCTGCGAGTTTGTATAGCATGTACATAAAGTGAGGAGGGATTCTAGAGGATTCTAGACTGATACGGAGGTTTTTAGAAGACATGGTTTAGAGGAGTTTGGAATACTCTAAAGAATAAGGGAGAGCCCTAGAAAAATCTAGGGGAATCTAGAAATGTTCCATTTGAAGAGGTGGAAAAAAGAACACTGGAAGGCCTAGAAAACTCTTGCCCCTTCAATGAATGAGCCAAGGTAGCTCGGCTAAGCTCGGAGCTCAGCTAATTAACACCTCAAGCTTACCATGAGATTGAGCTTCTCTTGAACCTAATCCTTGTTTGATGAGCTTGAGTTGAGTTGGGCAAAGTTCAGCTCAGCTTGGTTCGTTGACACTCATTGTGGCCAATGGGTGATGTCTTGTAGGAAAGTCGCACATAATATTTCTGGATTTGGTCCATGATAAAAGAAGAAGAGGAAGGAGAAAAAAATGTATTTGAAGCTAACTAAATAAGAAGTTTGGCTAAAAAAAAATGCAAATATTTAGTAATCCAAATGATATATGACTAATTTCTGTTCTTTAATAAACTCAACTAATTAACAAAATGTTTTTTGTTATCATTTTATTTTATCCCCACTGGGGCACACTGTGGCGACTACCTAGGTCGCCAAGCCAGCTAGACTGGACCGCAACACAGTGCAGGAGAGGCAGCATTGACACATAGTGTTGTGACTAATATTCCACGGGCTTAAACCCAGGACCTCTTACAAAGAGAGGGAATGCCACAACCAAATAATTTTAATTGTTAACAAATCCCAAATTATTCATTTGCCTAATGTCGAATTGCTAAGTAGCCTACATTCCTTGATTATAAAAAATGAAAACAGTGCTTTTGCCTAATGCCGAATTGTTAACAATGTCTGGTTCATGTTAACTCCAATTAGTGGTATTTATGGTATCCTAGGTTTGCTTGTTCGAAAAGCCAAAAGGCCTTTACAAGTCCAATACATTTTAAAGGAGATTCAGCATGCACAACCAATCTTTTACGTCCTGGAGAAGCCAATTCTATTAACAGAAAAGCTCAGTTTCACTTGTATAAGTGCAAGGCCAACAGCAATATCGGCTGCATCTTATTGGACATGAACAACAGCCAATTCTATTAAAAAAAAAAAAAAAAAAAACTGTGCCATTCTATTCACAGAATAGCACAGTTATCTTTGGCACATTCGGATGCAGATTTCTGGCTTGGTCAGGGTTCGCCTGGTAGAGGGGTTTAATATGGTTTTTGGCTAGACCAGGCTTAAGCAACAGTCACACCTCAACCTTCATATTTGTTTCTTCTGCCCTGTTTAGCAATTGAACACCCTTACATGGTAGTTTCTCATCAGCCCAGTGGAAGGTTGACACTTGAATCCGCTAGAGCTCAAAAAACCTGCAGCCAAACACAGCCCTGGGCAGTAAAACCTTTACAGAACCCAGTGACAAATTATTTGATTCACTCAACTGTGATCAGACAATAGAAATCGGTAACCAAAGTAAACCATGCATTGTTAACTAGAGAGAAAACACAAGAGCAAGTGAAAGTGAAATTTCTTCCACATGGGGGGAGCGCCTTTACACTCTAAATGCACAAAACTTGGTTTGTTATCAGCAGGATTCAATCCCTCTGTCCCCCTTTATTATCCTCAGACCAGAAAACATGCAACCTTAACTCCCATAAAGAAAGTTCAGATGGGAGAAAGATCATCGGCGATGGATACAATACCACAGAAGATTGACACTCAGGAAAAGAACCCTGGTCTGGATCACATTGAATGCCTTATTCGGATCAGTCACTGACAAAATTGCTCGATAAGAAGAACCAATTAAATTAGAGCAACATGGATTCTGGATTCTCAATGTAGCCTTTGAATGCTTTTAGCCACTCAGCACCGATTGCACCTGAACAAAAAATACTAAAGTTTAGATTCTATCAACTCAATGCATGACTAAAGCTTGGTTGGGGATGGTGCTCTCATATCAGCAATTCGTAACAATTTTTAATATCTGAACTACTTACCATCAATTACACGGTGATCACAGCTTAGTGTGACCGACATGAATGAAGCGAAATTGAACTGATCAGGACCCGAACCAGGTATGACTCTCTTCTCAGCTGCTCAGGACCAAAGTTAAGCAGAGAATTAAAATAAAATCTATAATGACCCAACAGGCTTACAAAAGATGACGGCCAATGGAATATGTAAGATGATGATGTGGTGAAAAAACTACCAGACCCAACAGCGAGAATGCCAGACTGGGGAAGATTGATGATAGCACAGAATTGTTTAATTCCAAAGGGCCCTCCCAAATTTGACACAGTGAATGTGCCTCCCTGCAAAAATGAGGAACTTGATATAAATACCAATATCATGAGGCAATCAATCGCCTGCTAAAAGTTGATGGCAAGACACTTTAAAGCTCCAGGTCACCTCATAGTCTTCTGGTTTCAAGCTGTTCTCCTTGGCTTTTTGGGCTAGCTGTTTAACTTCTTCAGAAATTTGAGATAATCCTTTCTTGTCAACATCCTGCAAATACACGATATTGTTTCTCATACATGTGGACTTTAGTAACAGGAGTAAAAGAATCATCGAGTCTTTTCAACAACGTTAAATTGTAGTCACAACCCACCGTGATAACAGGGACAAACAGTCCATTATCCGTCTGCACAGCAACATTGATATTCACGTTATGATACCTGGATCAGTAGCAATGTGGAACTGTTATGATAAATTTAATAAAGCACAAAGTTGAATGTCTATCAACTTACAGGAGCTGTTATATTAATTTTAACAAGGACAAAAGTAGACTGTCAATTATCTATATACTCACTGACGGATGTAATCGTTGGTCCAAGAACTGTTGCATTGAGGAACTTTGCGAAGAGCCAAACCAGCAGCCTGTGATTACAGTTCAACAGAAGTTTATTTCTTATCTGGAGATCCTTAGGGTAAAAGGAAATGGTGTGAAAATCAACAAAAACAAATTTAAACAGCAGATATGTTGTAATAATTTTATTTTATTTTTTATAGGTAAGTAGGTGAAGACGGTTTTGAATCCAGGTCTATGATACGACACCCACAGACTTTACCAACTTAGTGTTTAATGGAGGGCCATAAAGAGAGGTAGTTCGAAGAAAAGGTAGCTTTGTTCTATCTTCAACCATGTTAGCTTCTATGACTAGATTTTCTAATGTGTTTTAAATTTGAGTTCCCTTGGAACTTAATAGCAGAAAATCCCAAGTTGCACAACATCCAACAGAAAAGTATGTGCTGGAATGATCATACCTTTAGTACAAGATCATTGATAGATATTCGCTTCCCACCCGAAGCCTCCTGTAGGGAATTAAGTTGGACGCGCAAACTGTAGAAAACAAATGATCATCAAACATTAACAACCAATAACAACAGCTTGGATCATAATCAAGAAACATAGAGTAGTGATTCCATGAGACTAGTCTCAAGTGAGACCGCCCGACATGAGACCAGTCTCATTAAATTTTATTTCAAAAAAAATATGAAAGAAACATTTTTTAACCAATGGTGTAAATCGACTCACTCCATAAGCTTGTCAACACAGGTGTCTACTGTTAAATAGTAATGAGGAATAGTTTGTTTTGAGAGCAATAAGCGTGAAGCTGTGACCTGTCAAAAACGGGGGGATTCAATTTCAAATTTGAACACAGTAAAACTCTAATTGTGCAAATATATGCAGCATAGAAGTTTTGTACATAATTACTTTTCTTATCTGAGAATGTGGTATGTCTGTGTAATCTAACGTTCCTGCTATTGTAGTGTCTTTAGCCTTGGAGACTGGTGCAGGGGCACCCTTTCTGCTAGAAGCTACATTAATGGAATAACATGGTCAAACAAAATTGGTTAATTTATAGCTTCTTTTTTGAGAAAAGAAAAAGGTGAATTTAGAACATAAACTGCAATGTGGTTGTAATTCAAATTGTTGACTAATCAGTTGAAAGGACCCATGTTTGACAAGGAGACAGTATTTGTTAACATTTAAATAGAATTTCAACAATTTGTAGACTAAATGACAAAATGAATCAAGAACAACCATTGGTTATCTGCTAAAGAAGCATATGAGAAAAAGATACCTAAGTAATCTTCAATATCAGCTTTCACAATGCCTCCATCAGGACCAGTTCCTTTGATACTTGAAAGAGGTATCTGTACTCGAGGAAAAATGTAAAAAAGAAAGAAAAGAGTCAAAACAACATGTCTTCCCTTAGATATGAATCAACAGGAAAGCACATCTAGAATGTCATCCTCTAGAGAATAACAAGAACCAACAATTGGATTTGTTCTTGTAAAACCCACTGGGTTTTATAATTTCTACTGCAGAGATTAAATGACTAACATTGTGATCTTCTGCCAACTTTCTTGCAAGAGGACTAGAAATAATGCGATCTCCTGCAGAAGCTTCACTAGACTTAGAAATCTTTGGCTCAGGTGTACTGACAGGCTCCTCTACCACCTCTTTTTTGGGTGGGCTAGGATCGGATGATCCTTTAACTCCATCAGCAGCGCCAGATGATGAAGGTTTGTAATCTTTGAATTTCGCAAGATCACCCTCTTCTTCAACAGTTATGGCAATCATCTATTAAAGAACAATTAACGTTCTCAGTGTTAAAATACAACATTAGATCTCAAAAATAAAACGCATACACACAACCCCCCCCCCCCCCACACACACACACAAAAACACAAACAATAAGATCTCAAGGTTTAGATTACTTAGAAATGACTACTGGATAAATTGGATACAGTAACATGTTGACTTGAACTGAAGGTTTCATAAAATGTATCAGTGTAAGTGCTTTGACAACATGATAAAAAGAGGAAAATAAGGAAAAGGAAAAACCATTGTCTTTTGATTAAAATATGTAAATAAACAATGTCAAAGATAAAGAAAAATTAAAAGACTAAGATACCAATTGAACACAATAGATGATAAACAAATCTGAATGTCGGCTAGAAGATCAAAGAACAACAACCTTCACTGCAGCAGGAATACCATGATTCAGTAGATCACAAACCCTAAGGCCATCTTCCCTTCTAGATAATAAGGATCAAAGTATTTATACAAAAATAGATACATACATAAAGACCAAAGCCCCATAGTAGAATTATTAAGCATTAGAAAAGCATATCTAATCGGCATCAAAGTAGGTCCTTCACTTGAACTTCGCATAGATCTTTCTTTATAAACTCCATTGAATACTCATAAAATTGCAAATATAAAAAATGGTAGGAAGATTTCAATGCCCTCAAGGACTTTTCGTAGGGGGGGAAAAAAGAGAGAGAGTGCCACAAGATGACTAAAACTATTCCAGTAATATTAAAGTGATAAGAATTTCTTTCAAACTGAAAATATTCAAAATAAAGTCAAAATATAGACTGTAATAGTTCCCAACTAGAGTAAGAAAACAACAGTTGACAGCAAAGTGGTTACACCAGTTAAAATGAATACCTCTCCAACTTTAATCTCTTTTGACCCATCTCCATGTATTATTTTAGCAAGATAACCCTCCTCCATACATTCCAACTCAACAGTTGCTTTGTCCTTGGAAAAAGAAATAAATAAAAGTCAGATCTATGCAACCAGTTATCTCCCAAACGACAGAACCTGAACCAACAAAAGCCAGCAGCAAGAACCCTACAGTTTCAACTTCGCATAGTACTTCACCAGGTGAAACTTTATCACCCTCCTTCTTCAGCCACCGTGCAATGTTACCCTATATGTCAAAGAAGAATCGTTTAATGAGGAAAAATAAACATGGAATTATTGCAGTCTTAATGCCCTCACATGCAAGGAAATTACATACCTCCATCATTGTAGGAGAGAGAGAAGGCATTCCAATCTCTTGGTGTGGGGGAAGCCCTGAAAACCACATTCACAACTATCATTAACTTGGATGATAAACTCTGTGCCATTATGAATTAACAAGTAATAATGGTAGATACAATTCAAACAAAAATCATCCACATGTGACAAATCAAATTCAATAAGCTCCAACAAGAAAATATAATAGTTATGTAGGGCTATTAGATAAATATCATAGGACTCTTTATCACACAAAAAAAATGAAACTAGCTAAATGGCACGCAATGGAAATCAGGTACCATATGTTAAAAACATATTTTATTTGCATGCCAAGTTAACAAATTCATGAAGCAGAAACAATTGCTAGTGCTGTCAACACCAAAATGACGAAGCAGAAAAATAAGCACCTTTAAACATCATAGAAATATATTGCAAAATTTATGTAGGCCAAGATTGGGCTTAATAAAATATTAATTTCTTTTAGTTCAACAAAATATTTTTTTTTAATAAGGAAAATATATTAAAAGAAAAGGGGATAAGATATCCCCCGAAGAACCAAACAGCCCAACTATGGTTACAAAGAGGGCGAAGATCTAAAAACTTGACCCCACCCTCTCTTAATGTCCACCACTGACATGTTAACAAATTCTTTACAATTCACCGCCCAAAAACAACAAAAATCCTTTGCTTTCTTGTATACAACATAAGCTGGATCTGCAAGGTTATCGAAAATTCTATTGTTTCTTTCAAGCCAAATAGTCCGACAGAATGCCGGGGCCCATGATGCTCCACAGAACTTTAGCTTTTGCTAAACCTTTTAGAAGCTTCCAAGAGAGAATGATATTTGCAAAAGTCCCTGGAAACACCTAAGCAACTCCACCCTCTTTAAGCATGATATCCCAAATGTCTTGGGCAAAAGGACAATGAATAAGAAGGTGATTTAAGTTTTCCCCATCCTATAAACACAGGACACATGTTCACCAGACACATCTCTCTATTTTGAAGGAGATCTAGTGTTGGGAGGTTCTCCTTACTTGCTGCCCAAATAAAAACCCCCACTTTGGATGGAATCCTCAACTTCCAAATCCTCCACCATAAGTCTGCCGGCTCTCCTGTATCACCAAATAATCGATAGCACAACTTGACTGTGAAGATACTGTTATTGGTTTTAGTCCATCTCCAAGAATCTTTCATCTTGTTACACAAGCTCACATTCTCCACCCAGCCAATGATCCTCACCATGTCCTCCACTTCCCAATCATTCAGGAGTCTTCTTAAATTCCAGTTCCAGCCCCCACTTCCCAAAAGATTCTGTTATCTGCAACCCAAACTTCTTTATTTCTTGCCAAAGCATTAATACGAGGAGCTTCTACACATAAAGGTTGATTAGCACACCACCCATCCTTCCAAAATCTAGTGTTTCCATCATTTCTCACCTCTATCCAAACAGCTGATTTGAAGATCTTCATAGTCTGCATAGTTCCTTTCCAGTAACTAACACCATGAGGAAGATTAGGAGGTCTAGTTTCCCACACATTTACCATCCCATATTTCTTTGCAATCAACTGTCTCCAAAGACTATCATGCTCTGTGCCAAATCTCCAAAGCCATTTTGTCAGGAGAGCTTTGTTCGTTTCTCGAATTCTTCTAAAGCCCAAACCCCCATTCCTTTTAGGAGTACAAATCTCCTCCCAGGCTATAAGATGGGGACCAATCTTCCCTTTTTCTTTTTCCCATAGGACGTCTCTTTAGATTTTCTCTATCTTCTTTGCCACCATAGAAGGAATGATGAAGAGAGAGAGATAATAGGTTGGTAAGTTGCTAAGAAACAACTTTAGTAATGTCATTCTCCCTCCTTTTGACAGATACAGCCCTTTCCAACCAGCAAGTCTCCTGTTAATGCACTCAATTACTAGATTCCATACAATTTTGCTTTTAAAAGGAGCCCCTAATGGCAGGCCTAAGTATGTGGTCGATAGCATACCTGGTTTGCATCAATCACTGGATCAAATGACCAAAAGTTTCTTCAAAATAATGAAGTAGAAAATTCCTGTTCAGTCTTTAAAAAGGGCATTACTTCCTTCTTGTAATTATATCAATGAAATATTCATTCTTTATCATAAAATAAAATTTATTAGCAACAAAAAGGGAATAAGTTTCATGACTGGGTTTTTTATTGGGATTGTATTGTTTTGCATAGGAGTTGCTACTTTGGTTTCTCTTTGGATGTGTATTCCTCATGCATTTCTCTCGGTTTTTCCCTCCTCTTT
>JAOXJP010000015.1:9247990-9262043 GCA_025762735.1 Platanus orientalis | reverse complement strand
GCAGGATGGCATCTAACCGTAAATATACTTTTTTTATATAGGAATCATGGATTTTCATCTAAAACGTGTGTGTGTGTTCCCTGAAAAATGCTCATACTGTAATACATCCAAATCTCACTGCAGGATGGCATCTAACCGTAAATATACTTTTTTTATATAGGAATCATGGATTTTCATCTAAAACGTGTGTGTGTGTGTTCCCTGAAAAATGCTCATACTGTAATACATCCAAATCTAACTGCAGGATGGCATCTGTAATTTCCAAGATGGGATTTGTCTTTTTAGAGCAAGGCTTCTCCAAGATGCTGGTTCCTGTATGCATTTCAATCAGTATATGCTGTAGTGGTACAGGATTTGTTTTCCAGGTATTCTGAACACTGAGTGTCTAAACCATTCATGTTAATATGTACTGCAATCCTTTTTTTGAGTTTAAAATAATGAGCAGAGTATAAATAAAAGACGGGATAGAAGGGGTGGGAAGGGGGATCTTTGTTATTGAAAGGTTTTGAGTCCATAAACACTGTTGCTTTGCTGCTGCAGATTTTTAATTTCACACAAAATTTCTGTTGTCTTCTTCTTCTTTTTTTTTTTTTTTTATGTGTGTGTTGGGGGGGGGGGGGGTTGGAGTTTGAAGGGCTGCTTTTGCATTGATTAATGTATCATCTATGCAGTGGAAAATGGAGATGGCAGGGCTACCAGTTCTTGCAAAGATTCCACAAAGTAGATGATAATCTGAATTCACTGTTAGAAATCTTTTTTTTTTTTTCTACGGCCATGTGGACCTACATCATGACAACTGCACAAAGCGGGACTGGCTTGAGCTGGAGAGAACCCGAGCAGGCGACACAACAGACTAGAAGTAGTGGCCCTAAATATGCTCAGAGATATGCCATGTGGCTATTAATTAGTTCTTTTAGGAGCTTTCCTGCATTTATAGTTCATACAGAAATGGATTTCTAACATCATTAATGGCTTAGTCCCACTTCTGATTGTCAATGTAACTATGCCCTGTGAACAGACTCGAGGTTTAAAACATGGGAGGGCCATTGTGGTGTCTACATGTGCAGCTGTGGCAGCAATAGTGACAGGTGTGCTTGCTGGTATGCTTGCTCTGGGTGAACAATTGCCTTCAGCTCCACTGGCTCGTCTTTCCCTCTTACTCGGATGGTACCTTAATGTGTTTCACCTGCATATTACTTAATTGCTACCGTCGAATTATTGAGATTCACTCAGAATCTTCCACTGTAGGCTACTCATCATTGTTGGTGTGATTCTACTTGTGAGTTCAACACGGCTGGTACGGCATCTTCCACGGCCATTGCGACGTTTTGCACACAGCAGTGTTGAGAAGAGTTTCAGTCTTCGGCGGTCAGGGTCACTCCGTGTTAGGGATTCAAACCCAAGTGCTGTCATCCAGGCAACCACATTGCATCATTTAATAACATCTCCAGCAAAACAGAAGGCCTAAAGTGGAGTTGGTAATGACCCAGCAAAATCATTTTGATACTCTGTGCTTGTTACTGTAGATTGCTCTTCCTTTCTTCTTCCTTGTTTTTTTGGTGAAAATTGCTCTTGTTGGATAGGTGCATATATTAGCACAGCTTCTAGCAGGTTTATTTGAGGTCGAGTTTTTATTATTCCTTAAGTGGAACATCATTTTAACTCTGTGCTATAACTCAATGCTTCAAGTAAATGTCTTTTTTATTATTATTTTAAAACCCCTTTGATAAGCTTGCCTAAGGTGCCATCCAAGACTGCTTCACATTTCAGAACCCGGTAGATTTATTACATATTTATGGATATGTTCCAAGTCTTAATTCAATGGAGTAGGCTAGAAAAATTCTTCTAAGTGTCAATCATGTGACTCAGTCTCAAAAAAAACCTGTCGAGGTTCTAAAATGATCTACATTCTTGAGGGGGAATCAGTCTTATTGCTTACCCACCCATAAGAACTAAAAGTGGTTGTCTATTGTTGATGTGGAAGCCAAGTCCAAATTTGAAGGTATCCTCACAACCTTTGGTTCTTGCTACTGTAATATATAATCGAGATCAACTCAGGAACCTGGAAGCCCATGAATATATCGTTTTCAATCACACAGATTTGAAATGCTACTGTTAAATTAGTAGATTAATTGCTCCAATGTGTGCACTTGTTTTCATTGGATCTGTCACTCCATGGGCTGAATGTGCCATGCCGAACTTGGGTCTCACCCATTCTGACTTTTCTTTTTGTTTGGTTATGCCTGTTGTGACAATTCATTGAACTCCGTCTTATTCATGTGAACTCCCATCTTATTCATGATCCGTTGTTATAAGATTCACCTTATTTTATGAAGTGGTACTTCACTGCCCATATTTCTAGTATTTTTGGAAGAGCTATTAACTTCTCAAAACTTGGTAGTACACTAGTACTGATGATAAATGACTATTTCATTCCACAAAGCAATGTATTAACTTCTCAAGATTCACCCTTTTGTTTGTTTTATGGTTTTCTGCTGCTATCTGTTTAATATGGTTGGGCTAATTTGTGGGTAAGCTGGGCTTTCTGAATTGAGTTCACACAGTAGCTTGCAGTAGGAAAATTTACAGTGGCAGGTCTTCTCTCTTAATTATTTTTTGCTACAGATGGGATCACAATGCTAGTTGGAAACTAAAATACAATAAAGCCAAACAAAAGGCAAACTGTCTGGCCTATTTTTGAATTTCTCCCACAATCCTTTGGTTGAAATTCACCTTCTACTAAAGAAAAATCATATGAATTAAAAATGGAATGAGTAATAGGTAGAAAATATAATTGCTTATTTTTCTTTTCAATTGAGTTTGGTATAACTGCCCATTTTCCTTTAGTCAATATATGCTTTTTTTTCTTTTTCTTATTTTTAGTTAACTTGTCATAGAAGTTCCCAAAACAATACAAAGCAAGCGGATCCAATGATGATGAGTGCCAACGCCAATGACAGCGATGGTGACGATGAGAGAGTTCTTGGTTCACTCATAAACGTCATAATCAAAGCAACCTAATTCTAGTATGATTCACACTAACAAACGTGTTTAAGAGTGTACAACACTCCATACAGAACCCCTTTCCAATTCATAGTACATAGCTTGATAAATGTTAAGCTACTTTTGATGCTGGTTTGATATATTTCACATCAGAGGTGAAGAACAGGAACCATGAACACATGTACAGCTCTCTCTAATCTCCATCTGTACTAATTGTCTTGAATTTTCAGACCAAAGGGCCCACTATACCCTTGGACGAGCAACACCCTTGGACAGCTCCAGAAAACAAACACATTACTGGATTAAAACAGGTGTTAGGACCTCTCAGAAGGGACTGACCTCTTAGAAGAACCTCCATGTGGGTGGCAGTTGGCACCTTTTCAAAAGGCCAATCGTACCTTTAAAAGTAGTGAACATAATTTGAAATTTCCGAAGGTGACAGATCAGCAAGGCTCCTCGGATTTGGACAAATTGGATGTGTAGAAATACCCAGTACCCACAAGACCACAACCTTAGAAAGCTTGTGCCCCAGGCACTCAAATGATTGTCCTTGACCTTCGCTCCAGCTACCCTGTTAGATGATGCTCAAGGGATTTAACCGAGTCAGCTGAAGTTACCCCTGGTCACTCGCAACCACCAGTCCAAGTTGATTCCGCTCATGTGGCACCTTAACCCTTTGTGAGAGGCTACCGGTCAACTTCGGATGCAAGGGGGGCTGCGCAGAGGATATGAGGCCATGTTAATACAGGAAAGTAATCACAATCTACAGTATTTGGTAGAGCAGCACAGATGGTTTTATTAGAACTCAATTAGTAAAAATACAGGTCGTTTCATACGCAAAAGATGTGGATGCATGGGACTGTTCTGAGTAATGAACAAATTATTAAGATCCTTGAGACCGCCAACATTATTAACTTCAATTATACTTGCTATGATAAATCTTGTGCAGGATTCACTGTTCAATTTCATGAATAAGTATCCATCTCAAGCATTGTTACAACATTCTGATTGGTCAAATAAAAAACCCAGGTCTGCCAAACTATCAGAACGAATGGAAACAGAAACACATTATTGACTTCGGTGGCACCAACTCATCGATCCATATAATCGAATACTGATTGCCATCAACCGAAGAGGAGCATCTTGACCAACCCAACCACCAGGATGTTTTCATTTGTTGCAGTAGCTAAAAACACTCCGTCAATCAAGCTATCAAGTCTCGAAACCAGATTTCAGGTGTTGGATCATTCCAGTTCATACTACATGGCCAATACAGTTTCATTTTCCACAAGCTTGATCATCTCATCCCCCGTTTAAAAAGGGCAAAAACAAAACAAAACAAAACCAGAAACATGAAAATAACAACTTAAATCCAACTTCTAGCATTTGTAGCTGTCTAAGACGGATTAAGAGAAGCGCCTCTTTAGATCTCTCTTCCTGCATTTATGCCTCAGCGGCCAGGGGAAAAAATTGCCTGGTAGTAGATATTTTGCTCTCTTAATCAGATAAGATACGCCATCACAATCATGGACACCTGCTCTACCCAGTCAAATATAATTTACGGCAGCTTCAATTAGCCAATGACAAAAAAAGGGATACATTTTTAAAAATTAGAAAAAAGAGCATCAACTAATTCTATACAGCCCCAACAAATCATCTTCTTCCATAGAATCCCTACGCAACACGGTCTGCAACCAGTATGCACCTGCTTATAAAAGTGCCCGAGCCATGTTCTGAAAAACAGTGCAAGTACAATCTCTCCCTCTCAAGCATTTCTAGTATTCATATTCAAAAGTATATGTTGAAACCCAAGAAAACAAAAATATGAAAATCAATACAAATGGCCAGCTAATAGTGCCATCGAATGACAACATATCCCTTCCTAGACACTAGCTTAAGATAAGGGCAAGAATTCAACCATGGGGGATAAAAGAAGGGTAAATAAAAGTGATGCTGACAACTCAACCTGTATTTGACAAAGCCTAACCTCTGCAGGGTTCAGTTGGCTCAACTCCTCCGACTCTTTTTTATTGTAGTCTTGAGAGTGCCATTACTGCCATTCACAACCAGTCAGTACCTTTGGCTCAACATCACAGCTTCCCTCAAATACAAAACTCAAAGAAACAACAATTCCACTCCAAGTGTTGTAGTACACCAGTTTATGATTTACAAGAGAGACAGAAAAAGAAAGACGACGTAGAGGTGAGCAGAGAGAGAAAACAGAAAGATGACAATGCTGCATAGAGCTAATACTGCAACCTCTCATCATTGTCAAAATGCAGGCCCTCAATACCCTTGAGAGTTGATTCATAGGTTTTTACGTTAGAGGTGTTCCTTCCAGAAGATGTGCGCTTGGGCTCTAAGGATCCAACAGGCGAACTCCTCTGCCCACTTGCAACCTTGCGGAAAGCTCCAGGGCTCGCCTCTGTGGTGCGTGGGCGAGAGGGATCAGACTCACTACCAACCATAACTGCATCACGGCTGCTTGAAACAGCAGCTCGCCTTGACGATCCACTTGATCGCCCCAAAAAAGTGGAACTGGATAACTGCACAAGTCAAAGCACTTAAAGGTCAACATGAACTAACAACAACAGCTAAATGTCACAATATCATTAGGCACAGTTAATCACTACCATGTAACTTCAAGGTGAAGCTCATTAAAGATTTTATATAAAAAATGACATTTAAACTATCAAAGATGCTTATATTTACAAACTCTCCTATGCAACCTCCCCAACCCCCCTCCCCAACCCAAAAAAAAAAAACCGGCTTAGATTAATTAACCAATACCAACATCTCTACAGTCTACAGCCTTCATATTATTTTGAACATTTGACTTTTCTTAAGATCAATGTCAGCACCATCAGAGTTTATCCCACCCCTCCAAATTAAAATTCACTGTTCCTAGCATATCACGATTAAGTCTATAACTCTTTTTGTTTCCATTTTTTTCAAGTTTTGGAGGGGAGGGGGGGAGCCAGGGAATCTTTCCTATCCAATAAACAGGGATGAGCATAAATGATCTCCTTAGCATTTTACAAAGATCGCTTTTGGTTTCAAACATCTACTTATAAGTCGCATATAAACTTTCATCCTACTGAACCCACACCATAATTAACACCCATGTCTGGATAAAATAAAGTACAACTCTGTGGCAACCTATTACTGGTTCAAGTAAACTCCAAAAAATGGAAGCCAGACGTTCAACTTCAGTGAATCTGACACAAATACTGATTCACACAGAATACATTTGGAATATTGTATGGTAGGCTTCCTTACAATTTACAACATTGTAAAAACAAATGGGGACTATATGTCCTTGGCTCTTCCCAAGTTTACCAAAAAAACAAATATTTTGGCACATAGAACAGTTAAAAGTATAAAAAAGGGAAAAATAATTGTTTTTGCTAAAGAAGTGTACTAATAAACATATAAAATATTGGTGTATATAAGCTCTAAGAAAGAACAAGAAAGAACCAGTGGCATAGTACAAGCTATATTACAGCATGACAATATTAAAATAAATAAAACAAACGTTCCGTCACCCTCCGTGACCACGCTACAGGCTGACACGTGGTGTGTAAGGTTAAAAGCATCAAAAAAAGTGCTTAGTTCAAAAATTAGGTGCCCAAAAGAGGCACCAAATTCAAAAACACATCATGTGTCTGGCATGGTCACAAACACTTTTGATCACAAAAAAAAAACTGTTCTGAAATATATCCACAGTAATAGAATATGCATGTCATTTCATGACAATGGGAGAACAATCCCTCTTTTTCAAATGTATATGCAACCAATACAACAAGCCAAGACAAGCAATTACAACAACCAAATAACTACAGTGTGAAGCACAAAGTTCCAGAACAAATCTTTATGCATCATAGATCCTCATCATCTTGAAATTTACAACCAATAGAATAACCAGAACTTACCATAGCATCTTTAGTCCCTATGGAATCATTTGCGACTGGACTTTTTTGCTTAGACAAGCTTCCTGCATTTATAGCAGGAGCCGGAACTCTCCTACGAGTGGGATCCAACGTAGACCAACCGGCTGCTCTTCCTTCTTCACCACCTGCGACAAGTTATAGAAGCAACAAGTATTAAGGCCCTTGCATATATGTAAAAGGACCATACATCCTTCAATTATAATGGGAAAGTATAAGATCAGAAAATGCAAAATAAATATAAATGGATTCACTAAAAGGAAAAAAAAAAAGTTTATGTCAACAGCAAAGTAGCCTGAATCAGAGACAAAATCTAAGATACTTTACATCCATGCAACATGGTTCACACTTCCAACAAGCACTTCAAGAGAACCATTGTGATTGAATGATAAAAAAAAATGAATTCTATATCTAGGAATCAAGGTTGGATGTAAAAAAACATAATGACAAAGGATCCAAAAAAGAGAGAGTGCAACGCCAAAAAGCTACCTGATTGTCTGTCAGCATTGACAGCAACAGGGGGCATCCCAGAGCTTGTTCCAGCACCAGGACCCTATCAGAAACAACCAGTTCAGATATAAATATCGTCGGAACAAATATATATATATATATATATAAACACCACCAGGCCACAATGTCGCTTACGATAGCACGTGTAGAGGGGGTGGCAATCTGTGATTGCTGATACTTCAAAATGGTCCAGTCAAACACATAATCAAACTGAAAGCCTGCTATAAGAGAATCACATATGATCAGAAGATGTAATCACATCAATACTGGATGTTATAGAAGAGATCGCTTCAATATTGAGATCTAGCAATACTATTGCAGCTTTTGCACTCACATAATCTCTATAGAAAGAAGAATAAAAGTCAAACCTTCACGAATAAAAAGGTCACGGAATATTCTTTTCAGATAAGCATAATCTGGTTTATCATCAAAACGTAGTGAACGACAGTAATGAAAGTATGATGCAAATTCCGTAGGATAACCCCGACATAAAGCCTGAGGACAAAACAGCAAACTTTATATTATATTATCACCATACCAAACATGCAGGGTAGGCAGATAAACGCATTTATAAAATACTACCTCAATAGATGTAGAAACTTTCCTTTCACTGATTTTTTCATATTTCTGCTTCTTGGTTCCTGCTTTAAGTCCTTGCCAAGGAAGACTACAAAAAGAGCAGGGCAAGACTAAGCATATTATGCAATAGAGAGTAAACATTATCTTATTAAAGAAGGTAGGAAAGAAACTCGCACCTTCCTCTTAAGAAGTACATGAGAACATATCCAAGAGATTCTAAATCATCCCTCCGGCTTTGTTCTATGTAATCCAAAAACAGAGTCAGAGACACAAGACTAAAATAGTAATTATACATTCCATATAGCTGGTTGAAAGTACAATCAATCTAATATTTTATCAGAAGTAAATGCTTGATGGAATATTGTCTGTCTGCTAGGAAGCTGAAAGCTTAGAAGCAAAATACATATGCCAAAATGTATACTATACCAATGCCAAGATGAGTGTTCATGCTCGCATATCTCGCAGTTCCAGTCAAGTTCTTATTTTCTCTGCAGTATTTTATGACAGCATGAGGTACAAAGATAAACAGCCAGCGTAACACTGGTTATATTTTACCACATTTAATACAAAAAAATATATAAGAAATTCTAACAAATAAACAATCCATATAACTGAATAAATAGTATTTAGCAAATCGGGACAGTCAGGCCATAAGATGAACAAGCATCCACAAAGATTTCTTGGAAGTAACATGCAATCCAATTGTCTTTAATTCAGGGGAGCGCAAAATGATATGTTTTTGCATATATTCACAATTCACCATTTTCATGCAAAGGAACAACAGATCAGCAACAACAATTGATGTGGGACTGCAAAGGAACCAGCAGTAGTCTCCCACAGTGTAGGGCCCAAACAAAGGCTATATAGGCAAGAATAGCAACTAACCAATAGAGAAATACAATGGCAGTCGTTATAAAAGGTTTGAAGCTCTCTATGTTCTGCAGTAGGGTTCAGGTAGGCTCAAAAGGGTCAAAACATGAGGCTGTTTTAGGTCTTCAATAAGGTCAATTCAAGGTTGAAAACAAGGGGTGTTTACAGGATATCAGAGTATGCTGATGAGGTCAGGTTTAGGACTAAACTAAGGGACTAATTTAGTGCTAATCTGAGGAATAACTCGGTCTCAGAACAAGGGCCGAAAGGGTATGGATAGATGGCTAACAGAGAGTAGATATGGAGACTGCTGAAGATGAAATCAGCAGCTGAAGAGGCTTCAGAATAAGACTGACAGAAGAAATAATCTGTAGGTGAAATTGGCTAAGTCTGGGCTGAGGTATAGGGGCTAAAAGGGAGGTCTGGGACAAAATAAGGTCACGACAGTAAAATATTATGGTCTCTAACAGGGCTTTTTCTTTAAGGCATAGTTATTAAACCCGAACCGGACATTGACCCCGCCGAGAAGCTGGGTCCAGGTCACCGATTAAACCAGTGGGTCACTGGTCAAACCGTATGGTCAATTAAAAAATTAAAATATTTTATAAAAATTAAATAGTTAATCAAATAAGTTGAAAAAATTATATAACAATTTTATATCACATATTCTTAAAAACATAATGTAAATAGACAAAGGCATGCATAAATATGCATGATAAAGATGAAAATTTGTTTAAATTATCATTTTTGGTCATGGAAACAAAGGAAAAGATGGTGCTATGGTCTAGTGATAGGGCATTAGGCTTTAAATCTAGTAACTGAGTTCAAAACTTAGTAGAACTTGTTTTTTGTCCGTTAATATTTTAGAAACCAGAGTTCAAAAGATGGTCCAACCGGTCGAGTTGGACAGTTTAACAAAAACCCTGCCAGGTTTGAATGGGTTTGATTGGGTTAATTACAAAAACGATCCAATTAGAAACTCGGACCGGTTGAGGTACCAGATCACCAGTTTACCGGACCGGTTTAAAAACTATGCTTTAAGGCAATCAGTAGGGGAAATTGTAGGGCTTGAATGGTATGATCTGGGCCAGGTTTAAGGGAAAACAGAGGATCAAACAGGGCTTAATCTAGGTCAGCTTTATCAGGAACAAGGAAGTAAACAGGGGGGGAAATAGAAGCTGCAGTATTGGGTATTCTGTACGAGCCGTAAGAGTAGTTCAGGGGATATTTTGAACTAGGACAACAAGGTTGAGGGACTGGGATTGCCGCAAGGCCTAAAAATAGAGGTTCCTGGGTCTGTTTGGGAAAAAACAGCAAAAGGATAGATTCTATCAGGTGTTGCAGGGATTTTAGAAGATTCTTGCTGTTTCTTGCAGATAACAGCAAAGGGAAGTGGTTAAAGATTATCACAGGGTATAGATAAGGGTGGAGCTTGGGTTTTCTTGCAGAAAACTAGAAGGAAGAAGATTAGATTAACTGCAGGTAGTAGATGTGAAGGGGAGTAGTTTTTTAACATGGGTGATGGGTTTCTTGGTGGATCTTGGTTTGGAATCTTGCAACAGTAATAAACTTCAGAAAAAAACAGCAATCAATACAAGATTAAAGCAAGAAATTCAGTAGAAAGAGAGAGTAAAGAGAGAATAGAGAGGAGAGAACAGAGATCATGAGAGATAGAGGATGATCTCACTAAGGGGAGAAAGAGGAGAGAAACTTACCAGGTTCCAATCGTGGATACCTCAAAACACGACCAATTTTTTCATTCAAATCTCAAAAACTAACGTACAACCAAACGAGCCATGCTATTTATTTGATTCCTAGGAGGCAACAGAACAGTGCTTCAATGATTCAACAGGTGATTAACCCTCTCCACATTAGCATAGCATATGCGACACCTATTGGGCCAAGGAATCCCTCTGGCAATGATATTGTCCTGATGGCATCTCTCGGAAAATATCTTTTTCAAGAGATCCATTGGATTCTAAACTTGGCTCCATTAACTCCCTATATGACTCCATAAAGCATTTTCGCTTCTCTCCTTCCTCCCCTGATAAATACCATTGGAACCTTGATCCCTCCGGTTTTTCATTTCCAAACCCCTCCTTCTCCTTTCTCTCATCTCCTTCATCCCCTCCTTGTCAAGCTCATTTGGAATGGCATCCACCCCCCCCCCCCAAGTCCAAGCCTTTATCTGGATTGCTTCGGTTTGCAAGATGAATATTATGGACCTCCTCCAGAGGAGGCATCCCTATATGATGCTCTCGCCGCATATCTGTGTTGTTTATATAGAAGATGGAGAATCCGGGAATCACATTATGCTACACTGCCCATTTACTAGGCGCATTTACTTTCATGTTAGTCTCTTTGTTGGCCTCAATCTCTACTTGAGCTTATCCATCAATGGAAATCCGCATCCCAATCCAAAATGTAAGAAATTCGGGATGGCTATTCTTCATGGAGTTTGTTGGGGCATTTGGAAAGAGCGCAATAGCCGTATCTTTGAAGGCAATTCTTCCTCTTGCTCGCGCCTGATTGATTCCATCACTTTTGAGGTTGCTAATTGGGCCAAGGCTTCAAAAGAATTCGAGGATTTCTCCATCTTGGATCATTCAAGGGATTGGTTTTCTAGTATTTTCTATACTGACTAAGTCTTTGTACTTCTTGTTCTTTCTCCTTTGTTTCCTTTCTCCTTTTTCGACCTCCTCAGCCATTGTATCTTGATTTTTTCTTGCCTTTAATAAATCGTCATTCATAAAAATATATATATTGTCCAAAGTACAGACTTCCCCAATACACCAGCCAAAGGAAAAAAGAGGTTTTTGAAGGCATGAGGGATTTCCAAATGACCCCAAAGGCATCAAAGCTACTACCCTCAACATGAGAATCCTGTTCCGCCAATAAAGGGGAGAAACAAGAACCATAATTATCAAAGTGAAGTGAGAGCGAAAAGCAATGCAAAAGTGAGAAGTTGGAAGCTAGGCTCAATAAATTCTTGGGAAGCAAGAATCGAAAAAAGATAATAAAGTAAATAACTATAAATTATAATCAATAATTTTAACTACAATACAATAAAGTAAATAAACTTAAAGAAAGTACAAAAGACCTAAAATCTATACCATGTAAGTACAAAGAATTATGACATATAAATCAATAAACAAACCATTTGTTACTAGTATGATCAACCATACCTTAGATTTTACCACACATAAGATTTTTTTGTAAATAACTTACATTTAGAGTCGGACTATTAAAGACCTTGTATAAAAAGCATCGGATTTGAATCTTTTTTATTGGATTGGACTAAAATAATATAAACAATAAATTTAATTCTAAATCTTTTTTTCCAACAAAATCATTACTAAATCTCACAGATAATACTTTATGTAATGCTAACAACATAGGATTTACATTAAATAAAATACAATATTGTTTCTTAGATCACTTCTCAGTCAATTATCTAAACATTTCTACTCATTTCTCCAGAGGCTTTCATTCGTTTCCTTAGACAGTTTTTTTTTGCTTCACCTAGCTTCTCACATTTGTGAAGCATGCTTCCCACTACTTGGGAAGTGGAATGGAATTAGCTTCCCAAACTAGCTTCGCAAGAAGCGAGCTTTCCACCTTATACCAAGCTTCCCTGCAACTATGGATTGAACCCACACCTTCTTTTAAGGCCCTATGGACTGAAACTGCATCATGAAGATTTGACTAGTTCTAAAACATAAAAAAGTGAAATCGATGCTGCTGATACATCAGAAATGCCAGACCTTAAGTTTTCAGTAACCTGATTTAGATCCTCAAGATTATATTTGCTCTTCGGACCTTAGAGTTCAGGATTTCTTTTATTTTAGTTATTAATTTATTTTGATAAGTAATAAAGATGTGTAGATTACAAAAAGAAAGGAAATTCCCAAAGGAAGGAGCCATTATATAATGAAAAGGCTTATACGATTATAGGATAGCAATTACATTACCACACCAAAAGAAAATCTTACAGACTACTTTAGAAGTTTTGGCAATGAATTTTTGGTCAGGATAAATTGTACCATGGCAAGTCCAAAATTTATTAGTTTCACTTGCACCTTTTTATATCACAATCCCAGAAAAATTCGCTCTTGCCAGTCTAATCACGCCTTTGATAGGCACCTAAGGTGGAAAGAATATCAAAAAGTGCGTTCCACTTCTTGGGTTCATACCAAGTTAAAGTTTTGATGTAGTAATGATAATCCTATAAGGCTGTGTTTGGATCTTACGAGTCCAAATCATTGCAGGAATCACCTGATTTAGAGTGCGTTAGGTAGACTTTGTCCTCATCACAGGAATTACCAGTTTTACTTTTACAATACAACTCCCAAAACCAATAGGAGATAAAATCCCCACCTAAATTTGTAGAGTTTGAAGTTTGAACTCACATTAAGTGCGGGAATTACGCCATCCTATATGAATTCTAATGCACTAACAATGTCAATTTACTCTTTAATTGGTAATTATGCATCCAAAACTCACTGAAGATTCAGTCCGAGAATCCAAATATATCCTCAATTAGGCTTAATGTCAAATATAGGTAGCCTTGTACAAAATTTTGACAAATATAGGCAGCCTAAGCCACTTACACTTGGCTCCAATGAATCTTTTCACACTGCAAAATTCTATCCAGATCACCAAGAACTCCCTTCTTTCTTTGAAGCTATGACTCCCTATCCACTTCCTGCTCCAATCTGCTATGAATTTCCTGAACTTCTCTCTAAATCATGTCTTTTTTCTCCTTCAACCTTTCAAAAGTCACTTTCTTTCATTCAATTAGCTTCTTTTTGATAAATTGAAGCTTCTGCATGAATTTAAACCCTTCCCAGCCGAACACCTCACATTCTAACCACCATTTCCTTGTATTCCCCTGAAAAGTTGGGTGCAGAGCCCACATATTTTCAAATCTGAAAGGACACAGCCCATACTTAGATCTAGCAGTGTTTAACAAAATTGGCCAATGATCCGATGTTATTTTTGGTAGAGCTTCCTGGATGAACTGTGGATACATCTCTTCCCAACAATTTGATGCTAAAAATCTGTCAAGTCTATTACACAAGGTAGGGGAATCTTGGCCATGTCCATGTGTATCTAGCATTGGTCAAAGGAATATCCCTGAGAAC
>JAOXJP010000015.1:9220701-9233169 GCA_025762735.1 Platanus orientalis | reverse complement strand
AGGGAGTACACTCAGGCCCGACATCACACAGGCCCGACATCACATCACTGGTAGCCCTGCACTATAACAGTGGCAAACATTAATACAATCATTTGTGGAATGCTGCTAGTGAGTCTTGAACCCCTGCTTCTATCTTATGGAGAGGTTGCTAGTCATTCATGATCTTCTTATTTTTTTTAGTTTGGGTATGGCCACGTTGGTTTATATCAGCAACTGCTCACATCACCCCTCCCCCCTGCCTCCCAACCCAACCCAAGCAAGTGACTCTACTGCACATTGCTCACCCTCTCTCCTCCGGCATCGACCCTGGATCTTCCCTAGGGAAGACAAATGTCTTAGACACCTAAGCATGGGGTGTTGGCACTCCTGATCTTCTCTTGATCGTTAAACTTTTATTAACGTAAAGTGAGACTTTTAGCTTTTCTTGCATGTGTCAACCACCGAAATAGGGATAGCGTTAGCAGAAGTTTAACGATCAAGAGAGGATCCGAAGTGGTTGGTGGTAGGTATCACCTACACTTAGTGGAGTTAGAATAGGTTTTTGGGCTTTTAAGACCCACTGACCAAAAAGAAATACGTTTAGTATCTATGCAAAAAGAGCTAAGGACTGTTTTGGGATCTAGAGGTTGTGAGTTTGTGACTATTGGAGGCCGGGATGCTTTCTAGCTGTGGCTACTTCAAGCGTCTACAAGTTATTCTCCTTCTATAATTAGTTCTCTTAACAATCAAGTCCCTCTTTTTCAGATAGACATTTTCCAAGTTCTAGATCCATGTGTGACGCTTAATATTGATTGAAAATATTAATTGAATTATATAAAATTAAAGCAAAGATTGTAAAAGTCTCATAAAATTTAATTTTGCAATGACACGTGTTATGTCTAAGCCCATGAAGAATGAACACCTGTCCTCACGCTCTTCACTTTAATGAATTATAGGAATTTGATTGAAACTATTAACTTAGAAAACAACAGGTACCTTATTTATCAAATAACATGTCATGTCTAGACACATGGAGGATAAAAAAAATTCCACTCATGCTTTTAAGAGCCTTTTTATGTTTGGAAGAAAATGTTTCAGGATTTGGTGTTCAGGATGGTGTCTTGGATACCAGGGGATGACACATGTAAGAAAATGGTGGGGTTATACAAAAATTTAAATTCCCACCCATTTTGTTCCACGTGTCATCCCTGGTGTCCAAGACACCATCCTGGACACCAAATCCTTGAGAGATCATTTGCTCCATTTTTTTAGGGGTATTGAGTCTTCTATTTTTATATTTTCTTTTGGTTGGTGTTTCATTCCACTTGACAGCATGCCCATATGGAGCAGAACTAGGAACCCATACAAGATGGGAGAGGGAGGCAACCACCTGCACTACAAATTACATTCAAGAGGATTTGACCCGTGGTCGTTCCTATAAAAGGATGATGCCACAGCCGCCTGAGCATAAAGCATTGGTAAAGTCTATTTTTAAGAACTTTATATACTGAATTTTTATAACAAGCACATATTAGATAATCTAACCTTTGCCTTCTCGAAGATGCTTTACAATTGCCTTGTAACATATCTCACCCTTGACAAATTTTGGTTAGGTTCTCAACTATCCTTAAGAAATTAGTACTTTCTCCAATCATCTTTTTACGATTGGTTGGAGTATTGAATGGAATTGTCCATCTTCAAAGCAAGATATTATTTACTATCTCAAAAAATTTCTACTGTTTATTGATCCATTTGGAATGATAGAAACAAATTGCTATTTGAGAAGACTACTCCAAACTATAGGAATCTGTTCCACCATGCTAACTGATTGTTTCAAGAGCTGGTTCATCTAGATGATCTTCTCTCTTTCAGGATCCAATTCTAGTATGTCTTGGTTCCTGACTTCGGTAAGTTTGTGCCAAATCAATTTTGATGGAGCTTACATACCTATAAAATCTGCAATCATCGATACCATTATAATGTATGCTTATGGCAATTTTATAGTGACTTCTTCTATTACTATCAAAGCCTCAATCTTGAATTGATATAAGCAATAATGGCCAAACATGGATTCTTACTTGCCTCTCAATTAGGATTGAAAACATTGTCATCATCAATTATATTAAAGCCAATTTGCATCTACGTGCAATCATAAAAGACCATAATTAATATCTTAGGCCCTAAGGTAACATCATATGTTACTGACATTTTTCAAGAAAAAAAGAGATCAAAGATGTCAACTAGTCTTATCTCGTCCTAATGCCAAAACAAGAACACTTGATTCTCCATACACATTTTCAACCCATTAGTCTGTGCAATGTTTGCTATAAAATTGTTGCTAAAATCTTGACGAACAGACTCAAAAAGATCATCAATTCAGTAATTATGCATTTTCAATCAGCCTTCATTGTTGGGTGAGCCATATTAAATAATATTTAGATTACATATAAAATTTTGCACCA
The DNA here is from genome assembly GCA_025762735.1 of Platanus orientalis. Classification (NCBI taxonomy): domain Eukaryota; kingdom Viridiplantae; phylum Streptophyta; class Magnoliopsida; order Proteales; family Platanaceae; genus Platanus; species Platanus orientalis. Next base: position 9,230,728 of record JAOXJP010000015.1, on the reverse strand, counting down.
AATGTGAGTCCATTATTCCAAGACTCCCCTCATGACCACAAAAATGGACCTAAGCAAGGCTTATGATCACGTTGAATTCTTAATCAAAATCATGAAAAAAATGGGCTTTAGCCGGAAATGACAATAGTAGATTATGAAATATATTTCGTTAGTGTCATTCTCAGTCTTGATTAATGGTAGTCTGGGTCAATAGTTCAATACCTCTAGGGGACTTCAACAAGGGGACTTTTTGTTTCCTTACCTTTTTTTCTTATGTGTTGAAGGTCTTTCTATAAGCCTAATACAAGCAAAGACAACCAAATTAATCCAGGAAATTACAATTCATTGAAGGAGCCTCTCAATATTGCATTTCTTATTTGTGGATGATTGCTACATTTTCTGTAGAGCAAATATGTCAAATGCTCAAGCCATTACAGATATTCTTCAACACTATCAAAGAGCATCGGGGTAATTTATAAATCTAAATAAATCTGAGATTATTTTTTGCAGAAACACACATGTGAACACCAAACACTTGATAGGCTATTTCTTGGGGATGAAGGTAACCCATAACCAAGGTACGTACCTTGGGCTTCTCTCATTAATAGGCAAACACAAAATAAATTTATTTGCCTATATTGCAAAAAGAGTGTGATAAAAAATTCATAGTTGGAAAGTGCAATTTCTATCCCCCATTGGAAAAGAAATCTTCCTTAAATCAGTGGCGGCTGCATTGCTTTCTTTTGCTATGACCTACTTGAAATCTCTAAGCCCGTATGTAATACAATTAAAAAATTGCAATAGGCTTTTGGTGGGGTCAAATGCATCAAGAATACAAAATTCATTGGATTAAATGAGAGAAATTGAAAAGTTCTAAAAGATATAGAGGCATGGGTTTCTGAGATCTCCACATGATCAATTGTGCTCTTCTTGCAAAACAATGTTAGTGATTGATAACAAGCCTAGATTCGATATGGGCAAGGTTAATGAAATCCATTTATTTTCCTAATCATCACTAACCAAGAATAAAACATACTGGTTCATGTGGCTGGAAAAGCTTGCTAATATGTCAAGTTATGCTCAAACAAGGATGTACTTGGATTTTTGGTGATGGTTAAGAAAATGTATGAGGAGATTCTTGGATTCCCCAACTGCCATCCGGTCAATTGCACTCCCCACTTTCATCAGTAGTGTCCAACATGAAAGTCAAGAAACTTATTATATGGAAACATGATAAAACAGGACTGTTGTCAATTTGTGTAGTGCAGGGCTCTTATCCAACCTTAGCCTCAACTAAGTTGTTGAATATCAGTAAAGTCGTTAACAAGAAAGGTCATGATTTAATTAAAAAAAAAAAACTCTTTTTAATTGTAATTTGAATTTGAGTTGTGTCAGATTGTCCCTCTATGACAGACCTCTTATGCTGAGTAGCTGTTGTTTTCCTCATCTTTTAATATCACCAAACAAAAAAAAAAAATCTTAAAACTCTTTCGATTCAACAACGTTATGTAATCATATTAATATGAAGATGATCAAAGTTCATGCTTGCTCACTTGAATTATGACATTATTTATTTAAACGATCCCTGTTGGCCCTAGCTAGCCATTCTCGAGATATATATATATATTGCCAACAAAAACAAAAAGAAAATGATTTGGGATGTTCCATAATAACAAAATAAATTCTGGACGTACTTGGGTGTGATGCACGTGGGTGAATGCTTTTGTAATCAATATCTTTGTATTTTTCTTTAAAATAATTTATATCTTATCCTTTCGTTAGGGTTGTTGTTGACCAAAAACAACATCTCTGTTGTGCTGACACCTGCCCCATTAAAAGATACTGACAATTTACACTGTTCCTGGATGGAAAGATATCACAGGACAGAAACTGTACAACATGTGACACCATGCCTGACAAGCTTTGATTTTTGCACAGGTTCTACGTACAGCGGAGATTCTCTGCTGCGAAAGCAGCACTAGGCTTATCTGGCTTTTAACATAAAGTTAACACGTGTCATAACAATGGGCAGAAAAAGTATTTCAATAAGAAATCGACCACATGTTGATTGTATGTTAAAGCTTGATGAGCTTAGTGTTGCTTTTGCAATAGAGAATGCCAAGTGGCATTTATTGTGAAATTACTAAAGTACCCTCCTTTGATACACCCTTTGTTAGGGATTTTGTCACGTGCTGATTGATACTTGTGTGATATATCACCGTTTATTAAACGAAGCAAATGTTCTGAAGCCTACCCTTCTTTTGTGATTAAAAAGAAAAGGGTAGGCTTCAGTGACCAATGACACGGTTTGCTTAAGATGATAAATAGGAGGGAAGCGTGTGTTGCACGTGGGCTTTAAAGATATTCCATTATGCAGCCAGCTTCCACACCATTAGTGGCACGGATTTGGGTATCATTTCACTTTTTGGAGATGTCACATCACCCCCCAAAAGTGAAATGATACTTCCCCTCTGCCTCAGCTCACGAACTCGCACAAAGGGGGGCAGTGCAGAGGATACTCCCCCCCTAAAGTCTGTCCAAGTGTGTTAGGGGACACAACACGTCGAAAAAGTGATTTACACTTTTCAACATGATGTGGCGGGCTTTAGATGCTGGTTATGAGGATGCACCAAATCCTTAACTTTCATGTAGTGTTGGGATAAACTTATAATTGACTTTTGACTTTAGAAATAAGTTATTTATTTATATTTATAAGGTACAGTTAATCAAAATTTCTACATAAGTCAAAGACTCAATTTATCTTAAGAGCCCAATTTAAAAATAAGCTTATTCTCCAATGTCTCTCTTACTTAAGATTTATGCATAAGTAGCTTTTAAATTTCCAAACCAAACACAAAAACATAAAAACTTATGATTTATAGAGTGCTAGAAGTTATAAGTTGTTGTAAATAAGTTTATCCAAATGCTATAGTCAAAATCATACCAAAGTTACCCACTTTGCCAGAATTGCCTGCTTTTTGTCTTCCAAATCTAATGAGAAATTGTTATGCTTAAATTTGTGGAGCTTGAACTCTAAACAGGTGGGGAATTACTCCTTGGCATTGAACTCTAAAATGCTACTCACTAGCAAATCTATTCCAAGACATTAATTAGAACCAAACACATCCTAATCATGTATTAATATATATGATATAACTAAAAGTACGTGCTTAAGCTTAGTCTAACTTGGGCAGTTGAGCCTAGGAGCATGCATCTATTGAGGATTTGCTACCTAATGAGTTCAGATCCTCTGTGGCATAGGCGTAGAGATTATCATTTTTTAATGTTAGATCGGAATCATATTGGAATCACTTCACACCCGTTCCCCTTACCTTGTAATGGTATGATTCCCTTCTAACACCAGCTTACCAGTTAAAAAGAGACTCCTTATGTGAAGGCACTCTCATTGAATTGAGATCCTTTGTTCAAAATCACTAAAATACCCTTTAAATGCTCTTTCCCTGCTCATGATTGACATCAATCATAATATTTGCGTGCGATATAGAAAAGAATTAGATTACGTTTCCTCTTCTTCTTTTTTTCGTTTGTTCATACTACATTGTTCCTCCTCTGGTTCAAAAAGAGTGTTAATGCTTCATATATATCCGCGAGAATCTGCTTTTGTCGCCTACACAATCTGACATGGATCCCAATGTCTTTTCATCTTTATACGCCATCAAGATGTTCATCTACGACAGTTTATCGAATAGTAAACATAGAAATCAATAACAAATAATGCTCCTAGAATTCTAAACAAATCTTCTTCTTCTTTAAATGATAATACAATTAAGCAATTGATAGCATACAATACTGTTGCACTTGATCAAACAATCTGATTATGTATTTGAGTTAGAAATCAAGAGGTTATGGCAAGGGAAACTTTGGTTTAATCAAGGACTAAGGTTATTCTTCAGCTTTAGCTCATGAAAATGCAGACACTTTAAATTAGTTTCTAAAGCACAAAATTTTATTCAATTAGTTATGAGGGAAAATTACCATTAGGTGCTTCATTACGGATATGTTAATGCCCTGCCACTTCAAGTTTTGGAATGACTTAACAGAAGCATCACTTAATTTATTTACTTTTAAAAGGAAAACATAATGTCCTTACCAATATAAAACAGGGCAATTGTCAGCTATTTCCAAACTTTTGAGACTTGGGAGTAAGGCAGACATTAGCAAATTTTCCCTTAAAAATACAATAATTTGACGGATTCAATCCGTCAGAAAAAACAGGAAATAGCGATTTTTCCCTTAAAAATATCATGAATGACAGGCCCCGCTTTATGGATATGAAGATCTCAACCTTAGGAACCGATTCAGAAGTAGAAGAGCAAGTCAAGGAATGAGAAACTGTTGTACAGATCAACTATTTTCATAAACTGCAACTCATCAAGCTTTATAAATATTTTACAGACAACTTCAATACTCTCCTGTAATGGGCTCTGAGCCAACCCCATGTACCCGGTTGGAAAAAAATAATACTAAAAAGATAACTGGGAGGACCACAAGGAAAAAAAGAAAGAATAAAACACAGATCGACATGAAACCCTAACAAAAAAAAAATAAAAACGAAGAAGAAAAGGACTGGCCATTGTTATGAAGCGGGTATTACATTTTGCACAGGTGTAGTAGATGAGTACTTCTTGTGCAACTTGCCTCTCAAATGCCTGATCTTGGCATCCACCCTTGCTGTAAACCCAATCTTGGTCTCCTGCCTTGCTTTGGACCGTTCCCTCGTCCACATGTGTTGATCCTCCACATCTTTCTTGTAGTACTTGATCTCTTGGATGACATGATGATCCATGGGATTGAAGGATCTTTGGAAGGATATGTGGGCAAGGTAGGGAAGATTACAAGCAATTGTTACCAAGAGGGTGACAGACCAGTAAATGGGTGCAGGGGCAAGAGCTTCCACAAGGATTCGGAAGGCATTCCCAGAAAGGGTTGGTGTGATCATGCCATAGAGTAGAAGGAACACGTACCATGTGCAGATGCTGCCCCAGACAAAGAGGTGTTGGATCCATGTGAAATGACTCATTGTCAGTGCAATCTGGCAGTTCACAGCCCAGATAATGCAAGTGAACATGGTAGTTCCCACAGCAGCCATGTCTGAAGTCTGGCCACCAGCACGGAAGGCTTGGTCATAGAAGATGTTTATGTTGAGAAAGAAGATGATGAGAGATGAATAGAGACCGTTGGCCATCCACCCAATTATCCTATACCAGTCAAAGAACAGATTTTTAGGTCCTTGCTGATACAGAGCTGGGAACTGCAAAACAAAGATGTATGAATAGATATTATCAAAAACTAATTGGAGGTGGATGCATCACAAATTGACAGTACCCACTGGGAACTAACCTGTAAGCAGACTTCAGAAGAAACATCTTGCTCAAAGACCCCAAGTGAAATGACAGGCAACGAAGTAAGGAGGACATTGAATAGGAGCATATACCAGTCATCATAGACTGACTGCCCGGAAAAGCCCGTGTATGCCTCAAAGTAGAAAAGAGTGAGGCCAAAAGCTATATTCTTGTAGAAGAAATAACATATCTGAATGCAACACAATTGAAGCATGAATCAACTTCTTACCATGAGCAGATGTGTAAATATTTCAACCGAAACAAAAAGGTGGGCACCACTCTTACCATCTGGGCAACCCTCTTATAGCACCAATGCCCATGGACAACAAGAAGCCGCTCCAAAAACCGAAACTGGGCAATAGAGAAGTCACTAGCCATTACAGCCTGCAAAAAGATGGAAATTTATCAGCTTGGCCGCTACTAGAAGAAGCAATGAATGAACGTGAAAAGCAAGATCTGACAACTTCCCCTTACCCAAACCCCAACCACTATATAACATTATAAAACACCATATGGAGCTAGCTGCAAGTGGTTCAACATATAATCTTGAAGGATCAAACCAGTTTTCAGTGGGAGGAGGCTGAGAGATTAATATGGCAAATGAATTTTCAGAATTAAGCTACTAATGTTTCTGAATACCATCTCAAATTTAGAGTCCCACCAATATTCTAAATCATGATATAATGAAAATAGAAAAAAATAGAGAAATATATAGCTGTGAAACCAATGTTGCTTCCTGCAGAAGATCAGCTCACTAGATGGCCAACGGCACATTTACAAAGCAGCTCCAATAATAATCACAAAAAGAGTCACTTGGGAAGACAGACCAGAACTGTAAGCTTCAATGAAATTCTCAACATCATAGACACCAAGGTACTAAAAAGGCATAACAGACATTTTGAAAGATGAAACCATGCTTTTCTAAGATATTGAAGCAGCCTTTTAGATATATTTACCAACCTGCATCCCTTCCACGCCACTGATACCCACGCCAATGTCTGCCTCTTGTATCATACCAACATCATTTGCACCATCACCAATTGCTAGAGTTGTTTTTCCGGTTCCCTCTTTAACCAACCTTGTCACCTAATCCAACAAAAAATTATATTCAAATGGAAGAAGACAGATTGAGATCTACATTTAAATGAACATTATTTTCCAAGAAAAGGATGAAGAACAACTATCTTTAAAAGATGAAAAGAAAAAAGAATAAAAAAAAAAACTCACCAGTGCCTTCTGCTTTGGTGAGACCCGGCAGCATATGACAGATGCACAATCAACTGCTAAACTCAAAAATTGATCCTTTATATCCTCCTCTAAAGCATAAACTAGAGTCTTCCCATCAATAACTAAAGCAAAAGCTGCGTGAGGGTCCTTTTCTAGCTTGATCATTTGGGAATTATTCGTGATTTGCAACAAAATGTTCTCTTTAACAGCCTGATGAGAAATCAAAGACATCAACAAAGCCTAACATGACATTAATTTCCTGCACTTATCCTATTGGAGTGTGTGTGTGTGTGTGTTTGTGTGTTGAGTGTTTGACTGTCAGTTACTTTGTTTGAGCGACTTCAAAGAAATTCTGAACAATCCTAAGACATCAAAACAATTCGTACCTTCTTTCCATCTTGAGCTGACAAATCTGTGTTCATTGCTGCTATATTAATCCTCTTCATGCCTTGCCGGAGTAGACTGCATGCATATCTGCATCAAATAAGTGGTAATTTAATTTAGAGATTCAATGCAGTATCTTACAAGGAGAAGGGCTAGCTAAAGAGATATAACATTCCACAAAGTAGATATAGATTAAGTTAAGTGTTTTTGCAATGTCGAAGAAGCAAACCCTATGTTGATTGCAGTTTCCATCTTGTCCCCTGTCAGCACCCAGATCTTGAGACCAGCTTGTGCTAGTTTATCTATGCATTGAGGCACCTATTGAAAAGAGTGAAAGAAAATATAAGTGCAAAAGAACTGAAAGAACTGTAAGTTAATTATGGCTCCAATTGGACAGACGAGCTTACCCCTTTCTGTAGTTTATCCTCCACAGCAGTCGCACCTACAAGAATCAAGTCCCTTTCGATCATATCCGATGCCCGTTCAAGCATAGCTTCTCTATCAGGCCCTATAGTTTGCTTGGCTTTGAGGAACTCACTGTTCCAAGCAGCATACTCAGGCTCTTCAAGTTTTCTGTATGCAAGTGCCAATGTCCGCAGACCTGCTTCTCCATATTCATTCAGATGCTTACTTGTATCCTCCTCGTACATTTTTCCATTTTTGGATAGGCGTTCAAAAATGATGCTGTAAGATTCAAGCAAAAAAACATGCATTTAGCAATTGAAAGAGGATGTGTTCATGTCGCTTTAAGAAGATCCAGACAGAAGAAAAAGCTTAAACTCTTAGACCTTGCAGTTCTTCTGAAGATTAGAAAATAATACCTGTCTGCACCTTTGCACAGAAGAAGAATTTGCCCATCCTCACCCCGCACAATTACGGACATTCGCTTCCGTTTGCTACTGAACTCCAATAGATTTAGAACTTTGAACTCCCTGAAAATTGTTATATGACAAATAGATAAGATGCCAAGAGTCCTAATGAGAAACAAACAATAATCCTAGCAAAAGTAAGAAAAGCTGCTCATATCCTGACCTTTCAATTAAGTGTCCAGAAGAATGATCTCTTTCTCGGATGAAAACACTTGTTTGAGTTCGTTTACAGAACTCAAATCCAAACTCTCTAGCTGCAACAAGAAAAGCTGCTTCATCAGGTGACTCCGCTTCATAGTTGAAACTACCGGTTTCCTCATTAGGCTCGGGAATTGCTGTGTGACAAAGAGCCAGTATCCGAAAGAATAACAAAATGACATCAGCATGGGGATCTTTTAACCAATTTCCATCCATGAGGCGGTTGTCCTCAAAGCTGAACCCCTTAATCATAGGTTTCTGTTCTTTTTCATCCTTGGAAGTAATGACAGTCTGTAGTTCGATTTCGGACCCTGAAAAATCACTTGCATTGTTCTCCCAGGAATCCCGAGTGCTGTTGTTGTGCATTTCTGAATTCTGCCCATTATGGTCAAAAGCCATCTGCTGTGCTGCAGCAATTTCAACTTCACTAGAACGCACTCCATAGGAAACACCGGCAACGGAACACTTCAGAAAGTCCATCTGGTTGCATGTCAAAGTTCCTGTCTTATCAGAGAGGATTGTGTCAACCTGGCCAAGCTCCTCATTCAAGTTTGATGTCCGTGCTTGCGCAGGTTTCCCGCTCTCCTCATCATACATGTGCAAGTCTTGGTTAATGAACATCGCTTGCAAAACTTTCACTACCTCGATTGATACATAAAGCGAGATGGGTATTAAATATCCATAAAGGATAAGAGCAGTTATCAGATGGAAAATGCCCGACAATGCAGGCTTCGATGGATTATACAAACTTGCATTATTTTTTGGTTGCATGTACCACCAGTCTGGCATCCCATACTTAATCTTCACTGCGAAGCCTATGGAGCTGATCAACGAGATCAATACAAGAAGGGTAAAAAGGAAATAGATGATGTAGTCCATTTTCTTTTCAATTCTGCTCCTTTTGGAGGGGGATTTTGTTGAGTTCTGCATCACTTTGCTATCATGACCAGTGAATATCACTACCCCGTACACATAAGGTGTGTTTCTGAGCTTTGAATCCCTGAGGAGAATCTGATTAGGATCAAGTGCAAAGACCTGACGGTCATACTCAAAATTACCCACAAAAGTATAGAGGTTAGGGTTGGGGTCTTCACATTTGATTGTTCCTGTGAAATCCTTGAATGCTACATCTTCATCCAGGGGCAAGGTTACCTCCAAAGATCTCTTAACCTTCAAGTTTGTCTCACCATCCAAATTCATAGTCTCCACATAGCAAATCCCATCTTCATAGGTTGATGACAACAGAAGTAAGTCTGCAGGAAAAAACTGATCCTTCTCCACTTTCACCACATCTCCAACCCGAATCTTCTGCCATGGTTTGTAATCAAATATACCATCTCCTTTATGGACACTAACTTTTCGGCTATTGACCTTAATATCCTGCATAAATCTACGCCAATCTTCCAAAGCTTCCTTAGCCATACTGAGACCAACAACAAAAGCCAGGGGGGCAATCATACTCACAGCAGAGAATGGGGTAACAGGTGTGAGCGACAGAATTGCTGCCATAAGAAAGTATAGATTAGCAACCCGCCTAAATTGCTCAAAGATTGCCTTGGGCAGGAAAGTGATGATATTGTATTTTGTGGTTGATATATAATTTGAGGGGTATTTCAAAGGCTTTTTCCGGTGGAGACGAGGTTGGTTGCAGTATATGACCCGTGAGAAACCAGGGCCTTGGAGGGAATGCGCACCTTCAGACTCTAAGACATTTGGACGGAGGCAAGAGAATGAGTAGAGATTGCTCCATCGGAGCTTCCCCCTTATTCTGCTCGCCCTTGACATCCTTTAAGGTTTCAGCTCAACTGAAGTAAATTTGACATAGACCCATATGTAAAACCAAAGCCAACCCTCAGATACTACAGAAACCACAGGAGTTCCTGCTGCACATATCTGTCCATCAAGAGAAAATTCAATAGGCTCGAGAGAACAATAACTTGTTGCAGACAGATTCAACAAAAAGCAGCAAAGAATAACCTGAAAAAAAAAAAAAAAAAAATAAACCCA
>JAOXJP010000015.1:9208638-9220601 GCA_025762735.1 Platanus orientalis | reverse complement strand
AAAAAAAAAAAAGTGAAAATCATTTGTCGACACTGATGTGTCCACCCCCTGACAGGGGGTGGAGAGGAGCGATAGATAAGAGGAGCAGATACAATACACCCTTAAAAAGTGTAAATCACTTTTTGCAATAGGTCTGTTTCTGGCTAGGCTTTTCAACGCCTGGCATGCAAATACGCCTAAGTCAAGAGGTGGCCACATTAGTGTCATAAGTGTTTTACACACTCTCCCAAAAAGTAAATTTCACTTTCGGTGCTGATGTTTCCGCTCGGTTGACCATCAGCGGAGGTGGGCAGAGGTTAGGGGTCGGCGGTGTATAAAATCTTCACCGGTCCGTTTCTGGTTTCGGGCGGACCGTAGGATTCGTTAAGGGGCGACCAAATACATGGTGGTCGAACAGTGAAATTCCCCCGCCAAATCGGACGGTTGGCCATTTAACTAGCTATTATGGGTAGGGTCCATTCAGTAAAACCAAACTCATGTGAGAATGCCTCTGTAAACCGTCCGATTGAGATAATTAAATTTAATCGCAGCACCACCTTCTATCGAGGGTCGTTCATGGCTCCCCTGTCAACCGAACCTGCTTTAAATATTTCTTGAGCGCGTGTCTCACAGGCTTCAGAGGATTCAGAGACAGAGAAGGGCAGAGACAGGAAGAGAGAGACCGTTTGGGACTTGGAGAAGGCCGACGGGAACCTTGTCTGCCCAGGTAGAAAACGCGTCTGGTTCCTTGACTTCCGCAATCTTGATCGGCTTTCTTTAGTCTCTTCGCTGTCACTCCTTTTCCTCATCGGAATCATCCATAAACTCTCTGAAATTAAGAATAAATATCGATTCCATCGTCTTAGATCCATGGGAACACGCTTTATTTTGAAGGGTTTCTGAGATTTCGAGCTGGGTTCGTCAATCTTTGCTTCTGAGTCTGTTTATGTATCTGGATCGATATGCCAATATACGCAACTGGTGTCTGAGCATTCTCATGCTATTACCTCTCCTTTTCCAGCAAAAATCTTTCTCGTTTTGTCTCCCGAGAGATCGATGGGATAAAGAGTTCGCTAAATTGCAGGCTGGTTAACGGGGTTTGTTCTTATATTTACGTGTTTTAGTGGGTAAGTTGAATCGGGATTGTGTGAGTTGAGATGGGTTCTTCTCAAGGGTCTGCTTTGTCGACGAATGTAGCGGAGTACGTTGATGGGTCATCTGCGCGTGGAGGGTTCTGTTTCCTTGATTGTTTGCCTCTATATGTTAAGGAGTTAATTGCTGGAGGCGCTTCCGGCGCAGTCGCGAAGACTGCAGTCGCGCCCTTGGAGCGGATTAATATACTCTTGCAGGTAATATTTTTATCTGTTTATCAATAAAATCATTCATCAGTAGACCAAGTTGTTGGTTTTAATGCGTTTATTTTGGCTGGTTTTGATCGCTATTGAATGAACAATACTAATTGGATTCTTAGATGGTTGGGTAATATGTATAACCAGAGTGCTTGAGAGACTATTAGTTGTTGTTTGTTGATGTTCAATTGAATTGCAATAAGCATGGGTAGCGATTGGTTACCTGATGCGTTTCTACCAAATGGAATTCAATTTTAAATTGTATATGGACTCTGGGCTAGTTTCTCGTAATTTGTTTACTGACCCCCAATTTCAACTTTTAGAGTTTAGTCTCTGTGTATTATCTTATCTAAATTCTACTTTGTGTGATATTTGGTAAACTGTTTTTTTTTGGTGGAACTTATTAAGAGAAAATTAGATTTGGTTAAGCAATTTGTGGTTGTTAAACTTGGATTTCCTCCCTTAGAGTCTTTGAATTTTCAATCCGATTCTACAAGATCTATTTTTGTTCATTTAACATATTCTATTAATTGAAAGGATCTTCTGATCAACCCGAAGATCATTCTGAGTCTATTGTAAATAATTTGTTTATAATGAAAGTCTGATGCTCATTGATTCCGCTGCTTATTAGATTACTTGGTTATTTTGCCTATTACTTGATGATTTTTTTTTTTTTTTTTCCTTCTATATATTTATAATTCTTTTTATCTTCACATTAACAGACAAGAACTGAAGGGTTTCAGTCTATTGGGATCCACCAGTCCCTAAAGAAGTTACTGAAGCATGAAGGTGTTCAAGGGTGTTTTAAGTAAGTTTGAGACTCATGAATATCTATCTATCTATCTATCTTGTGAGATAGTTCTTTTCTTGCAATAGATTTACTTACACTTGCTTGTTTGGTCTTTCAGAGGAAATGGCGCTAGCATACTCCGGATTGTTCCGTATGCAGCGTTACATTTCATGGCATATGAGCAATATCGATGTTTGATATTGGATAACTATTCTGCCTTGGGAACGGGGCCTTTTATAGATCTATTAGCTGGTTCAGCAGCTGGAGGAACAGCAGTTTTATGCACTTACCCCTTAGATTTGGCTCGAACAAAACTTGCTTATCAGGTAACTGGTTCACATAAATTTGTTATTGTCACTGATATATTTGGCAAGTTAGACATTGGACTTTGGAGAATGATAACACTAAGCAAATTTATGGTATTTTTTATGCTAATTATACTGATAATGTTTTCATATTGTGATTCTTGACAATGGCATGGGAAATTTTTTAAGATTCATTTATTGGTCTATTACATTATGTAACTTGGATATGTTTATGGAAGAATGAATTTGTGCGTTTCATATTGATTTAGTCGGCAATAGGTGATTGCAATAAGTTGATAAGGATGCCAATTACAATGTATAAGAGGAAGAAGAAGATAAATTGTAGAAGAACACATATGAAGAGTAGTTTCCTCTCACATACTTTCATATATTATAAAAGAGGTATACAATATAAGAATACATGAGAGGGGTGTTATGAGTATACCCTCATACAATACTAGACATTTGTATGTACATGTATGATCCCATATGCCCATACACTACAATACCCATACGCTAGTACACTCCCCCTCAAGCTGGTATGTAAATATTATGCATACCAAGCTTGCCAACAATCTTATTGAAACTAGGACTGCATAGGCCTTTAGTGAACAAGACGACCAATTGGTCTCTAGTCTTCATGAAGGGAATACAAATTTGTTCATTCTACAACTTCTCCTTGATAAAATGCCTATCGATTTCAATGCATTTGGTCCTATCATGTTGAGCGGATTGTGAGTAATGCTAATTGCATCTTAATTGTCACAATGAAAGCTCATAAGACCTTAAGAGCACATCCCAACTCTCTAATGAGACCTTGAATCTAAATAATCTCACAAATACCATTTGCCATGGCACGAAACTCAACTTCTGCATTTGACATTGCTACAAGTTGTTTCTTGCTTCCATGTAATGAGCTTACTTTTCACAAATGTAGAGTACACTTATATATAGAGTTGTCAAATATACTACCTCTAGATGCCTCGTTGTGAAAGCATGCATAAACTGGCTGATTACTTAACGACCACATCAATAAGCTGATGACTTTCATCTGCTTAGAAGCAATGATTAGATTTAATGGGAGTCTCACAAGGTTTGCACCTTAGGATATTGGAGTCTTGGAGGAGATCTAGAACATACTTATGCTGGTAGAAGAATATACATTTCTTGGATCTAGTAATCTCAATGCCCCGAAAGCATCTGAGGTGTCCCAAGTCTTTGATCCAAAACTCCTTGCCTATAAAGCTCTTTAGGTTATCGATCTCACACTGATTATTACCTGTAACAACAAGGTCATCTACATAAACAATAAGAGCTATCACCTTATCCTTTTGATGTTTAACAAATGGAATGTGATCATCTAGGCACTGTCTATACCCATTCTTGAGGATGACACTACGGAATCTCTCAAATCATGCTCAATGGGATTGTTTGAACCCATATAGTGCTTTCTTTAAGTGACATACTTTCCTTCTTCCAATATAGTGCATAAACCATAGAGGAAATCCTAGGAAGCATGAACACTGATACAGGATATAGGTATGATATGACACGGACATGGTGACATGATAATTCTTAAAAAAGTAGGATGCAATACTGTGGGATATGGTAATTAATTAATTAATTTTTTAGCTAGATTTTATGTTTAAAAAATAAATAAGAAGTGTCAAAATGGTTGAAAACATATCTAAAACTAATTTAGAAGTAATAATACATAGCAAAGAAACACATTCATACACAAAAAAAAAAAAAAATTCAAGGAGAGGATAATAGAAAGCCAAGAAATTTCATTCCCCAAAAAGCCCTAATTTACCTGGATGCCTAAGCATATGCTACATTTTCTCTTCCTCCCTTCTTCTTCTCTTCATTCATTCTCTTTTCCTTCTTTTCCCTTCTTCTCTCTTATCAGGATTGGGGTCATTGCTTTTGCAACCCAATGCTCCCTTTTCCCCTCTTATTCCATTCTTAAACATATTTACTATAATATATTTTTTTTCTCGTATTTCTTTGATTAACCCATTCTTTTAGTTATTTTACTAAAATCTCCCTACGTGTTGTGTCTTTGAAGTATCTCGTTGTGTCAAAAAAGTATTTTTTATTCTCTGGCATGCTGGGGACACCCATGCAGAAGTATCCCCGGTGTTTTTGTGTCTGATAAGTGTTGGACACGGACACTCCAAGGTTTTTGAAGTGTTCGTGTTTCTTAGAGGAAATCTCGTGTAAACTTCTTATTCGAGATCTGTACGAAGGAATGCATTCTTGACATCAAGTTGGAATAATGGCTACCCCTGATTTGCTATTGTAGAAATTAGTATGTGAATAAAATTCATCTTTTCCATAGTGGCAAAGGTTTCTTGATAATCTATCCTATATGGCTGTGTATAGACCTTGGCTACTAATCTGGCCTTGTATCTCTCCACAGTGTCGTTGGGTTGCAACTTCACAGAAAACACTCATCGGCACCTTACAAGATTCTTTCTTCGTGGAATGTCTACAACAACTCATGTGTTTTTTTTAAGGCTTGCATTTTCTCTTCCATTGCTCTTCTCCACTGAGGTTGAGACAAAGCTTGAGATTTACTGCGAGGAATGGAAACAAAAGATAAAGAGGTGGAAAATGATTGAAGCATAGGGGACCAAGAGTTAAAGCACTTATATTTCACAGTATGATGTTTTGTATAAAAAATAGGTATTCTTTCAATAGCAATAAGAATGTGAGAATCATCTAAAATAAGATAGGCAATACTTAAAGAAGTGGAGACAAGTTGGAGATGGATGTGAGATTCTGGGGTAGGGGCAACCTTTTTCTTTCTTCGAACAAACAGCTCTATAAGGTCCTTCATCCATGCTTTGTGTTGGGTGGTTGCTATTGGTTCCTTCTTCTTTTGGGCTTCTTCTAGCTCCTTCTCCACTTGACTACATTATTTTACAGATGGATGACTACCATCACTATTTAAGGAGTATGGACGAACGGGTAAAGGAAGAGGCATTTCATCTTTCCTTTTACATCTATTCTCCCCCTGAAGATGAGGTTGTCTAGAAGAAAAGAAGGGAACAATCTCATGAAAAATGACATCCATATACATTATTTGCGTTTGAGTAGAAGGGTGGTAACACTTGTAGCTCTTTTAATTCGGAGCATACTCAAAGAAAAATTTAAGAACCTTGGGATCTAATTTGGTTTTATTAGACTTTGAAACATGAACATAACAAATATAAATCAAATACTTTAAGAGGAAGAGAGGACCCAAGAAAGGAACATGAGAGAAGATCGAGATGACATTTGAAGCCAAAAATGTGGGAAGACATGCAGTTCATAACATGCATATGAAAGAGTAGGGCATGAGCGATTTTAAGAAGGTGACTCTTCTTTCTCTTAGTGACTCCATTAGGTTATTGAGTACCGAGACAAGTAGTTTGATGAAAGATGTCATATTGAGAGAGATAACAAGTGAAGACATGAGACATATTTTCCCACCATTATACAAACGAAGAACCTTGAGCTTAGTGCCAAACCGAGTTATGATCAATTTGTGAAACAACTGAAAGGCCGAAAAACCTTATTCTTGAAGTTTAACAAGTAAATTTGAGTAATCCTAGAATAATCATCAACAAAGGTCACAAAATAATGGAAGCTAAACAAAAAAGGGCTTGGGATAGTTCCTTACACATCGGAATGAATAAGAGCAAATGAAGTAGTACTGCTACTTGTACTGGGGGAATAAGAAGATTGACAATGTTTGACCAACTCACAGGTTTCACAATGAAATTATGAAATAAAAAATCATACTCTCAGAAATAGTTTTTTTTAGGAAACAAATGTCCTATGATGAAAAAGTGTCTGTGAGTATTTGTGATGAATTATAAGCTAACATGTGGTGTGTTGGACTTAAAAATGTCCAAAAAAGTGTTTAATTGAAAAAGTAGGTGTCCAAAAAGAGGCACCAAATTTAGAAACACATCATTTGTCAATTTGTGGCATGCTTACAAAGGTATTATCATCACAGATAATCATTCTCTCTCTCTCTTTCTCTCTCTCTTTTTTTTTAAATATGGGAAATGAGATATGGCCAAGATGAGAATGCCACCGAAGAAGCTGATCATGCTGAGAATAAGAAGGAATAGAATGTGATGGTGTTTGCTAGGTGATGGGGATGATGTTTGTTGAACTATAGATGCAACGGATGAACAACCATTCTTAAGGTACAATCCTTGATTTTCATGGCCTTTACCAATCTTCTTTCCCGTCTTCATGTTCTGGAAAATACAATATGAAAGAAAAAATGTAATATTACAATTCAAAGCTTTGGTAATATGACTAACAAAAATAATGTTCAACTTAAAATTGAGAACATGAAACACTGAGGATAAAAATAAGGAAGAGGAAAGAAAAATTCGTCAAATACTAACCATAGAGGATAAGGAGCCATTAATAATGCGTACCTTGTCTCTACCAGAACAAACACAATAAGAAGAAAAAAAGACGTAGACATGCTAGTCATATGGTGAGATGCTCCCAAATTAATAATCTAGGGATGACTTTATAGGGAACTGTGAGAAAAGACTGAAGTATTGAACAGGCAGATGAGACACCACGCTGAAACTGTGCCATAATTCTTTGTAGAGGGACTACTTTTTTTTGGGAAAAATCTGGAGAACTGGAGGCAGACATACTTGCAACAATCACAAGCAATATAGGATGACCAACACTTATAAACCAGTTACACCTTGAGGGAGCAAACCACTGTGTCCAAGCAAACAACACTATGCAGCCACATTGCTACCAATAGTCAAATCCACAAAACCTGGGATGACCATAAGCTGGAACAAACTACCAATGAACCCACAATGCTCACAAAAGCTTCACAAAAGCCAAATCTTAATGAAACACAGCTGCAACACACCACAGTGAACAATCAGCAACACGTACACGGCTTTAAAACAACTGCCAAAGCATATATACCACTCTAAAACTGTGGAAACTCTTCAATACTGCAAATAAGATGTAATAGGAGTTAAAAAATAGCTATATGAACTCCAAAAACAAAAAAAAATAAAAAAGCCAATTATCCCACAAAAAAGCTCTATAAACCACTGCTATATCATGATTGCAGTAGAGAACCAATGTAGCATATAAATCACGACATATGAAGGGTTACATAGACTAATAAACACGTTGGAGCAGTCAACCAACAGCAACCACAGCCCAAGCACACACAACGATACATAGTGAGGCTTCCACTAACCAACAACACAACATACACAGGCTGCCAAGAAGCTTAGCCCCAAGAAACACTTAGTTGATAGACAAAAGGGGGCCAGAAACCATTTAAATCGAACACAACGGCCTCGACAATACTTCACAGTTCTCCACAACCTCAAATTGAGAACACATACGAGCAACAAGCATCAGAGAAGAGGAACACATACGACCAATCACAGCACGACTGAAGCACAAAAAACCCCCAAAAAGTAGCCATACGGTAAATAAAGAGGAGAGAAAACATCACATGAATGTTCATTTCTCAATGGAATGAGCTGAAACTTGTTCCAATCAATCACACAAATATAGAGTGATCAAAACAAACCAAAATTGAGAGCCAACAACTTCACAGGTGCATGAATAGAATGGAAACTTGAGATCTGAGAGAAAAATGTAGGTATACCCAAAATCGACATAATTCTCTTAATACTCAGCAAAATCAAATGAGACCTGTTCCATGGATTCCGAATAAAAGGCGATTTTAGTACACAATTAACAATGCCTTACATAGATCAGATCGAGAGATCTTTTGAAATTTAGAAAATCTTCCGAAATGAAAAAATGCTTAAAAAATAAAAAACATGTTCAAATGACATCAGGTCTTTTATGAAAACATCTTGGAATTACACAATGATGCAAGATCTACAAATTTCAAACTTACTTGGCTGACGTTACCATATGGCTTGCTGACGTCATCAGATCTATTGTGGGTAGTTGAGTTTGCTCAGTAACTCTAGATTGTTTGGGGGCTCTGATACCTAGTGGAAATCTGTAGTACTAGTTCAGTGCTTAATGTGTTAGGGTTGCAAGTAGAAGAAGAAGAAGAAGAAGAAGAAGAACAAGAGAAATTGGGGAGGAATAAGTATGGAGAGTGTTGTTTCATCTCACATACTTTCATATATTATAAAAGAGGAATACAATACAAGAATACATGAGATTTGTATTTACAAATAAACCTTGTATAATAATAGACATGTGAAACCTTGCACATATGATCCCATAGACCGATACACTACAACAACATTAGCCTACGGCATCACTTGTAGTATTTGTGATGTGAGGCTTTGGAACCATAGGAAGGTAAGCACACACTCTCTCTCTTTCTTTCTCACTCAGTCACTCTAATTTATGACATTTCTTTTACACCAAATAATTAAATTGAAATATGATTATATTTCTAAGTGTTGTAATGTCAATACTATTATAACATTATGTCTCTCTTTCTCTATGTGTGTGAGTGGGGGGGGGGGGGAGGAGGGGTATCTGGGCACACACATGTCTTTGCATGGATGCTCACGTGAATGCCAATTTCTCATATGTTGTACAGATTGATTTCACACAAAAATGTCAATTGTCATATGGTCATGGATTTATTTTTCTTGTTCACTCAAGGAATTATGTGGCATCTATTGGTGTGAAGCTCTATGCTCTATGCAGTTGATTGTCATAGAGTTTAATGCTTGGTAATTGAATATTCTTTTTCCTTAACTTTATCTTCCTACACACTTTTAGGTGATGGATACAAGAGGAGGTTTCCCAAAGGGTGTGCATAGTTTTCATGCCCAGCCTGCATATCACGGGATAAAAGATGTTTTCAAGTGTGTTTATAAGGAAGGTGGAGTACGTGCTTTGTATCGGGGTATAGGTATGCGCTGTCCATGACCATGTTATAGTCTTTTCTCTACATTGGGATGCTGAATCTTTTATATGCTTTGGTTTTGATAGAAATTATTAGTTAAAATTGATTAGGTCTGATGTTTCTTTAAAAAATTGTTTTGCCGTACATTTACTTTGTTTTTATTTGGAATACCTGGTGTTTTCAGATAGTTGTTTTGCGAAGAATGGATTTTTTTTTATTCTCTTTTAAATTTTCTTCCTCTTCACTTAAAGATTTGGCAGTGTAGATTGTTAAGGGATCAATATTTGGCTACTGGCTTGGTAAATTAACTTCATCATATTGTAATTTGGATTACCATTACAATTTGTGCTCAGTAATAGTGAATGGGACTTTTTTTGAGCAGGTCCAACACTCATTGGAATTCTCCCTTATGCTGGTCTGAAGTTCTACATATATGAGGAACTCAAGAGGCAGGTCCCTGAAGAACACCAAAAATCAATCATGATGCGTCTTTCTTGTGGAGCTTTAGCTGGGCTGTTTGGACAGACCTTCACATACCCATTAGATGTGGTTAGGAGACAGATGCAGGTAAGATCTCTGTCAGCCTCCACACGTACAGACACACACACTCATTGCTAACATCACATGAGGAAATTATTGACTGGATAGACTTTAAGGATGTTGAAACAAACGTATAGCAAAAACCATGGTTTGCATTCGGGACAGTGTGATCAAGTATTTGACTGATTAATTATCCAAAAAAACAGAAGGTATTTGACTGATTAAACTATTGGGTTTAACTATGGGTCCTACTTATTTATGGGTCCCACCAACCTGCATTTTCCCTGTGCATATGCTATCATGTGGTTCTTGAACCATCCTTGTGGGCCATTTAGCTTGTACCTTGGGTGTTACCTTGTCTGTTATATCAGCGTGAATTTTTGTTTGGGTTAAAGATTATTTGAGTTTTGAGTTCCTGAATTCGTTCTCAGGTCCAGAATCTGCAACCATCAATCCAACAAGGTGATCCTAGATACAGGAGCACAGTAGAAGGGCTTACTACCATCATCTGCAATCAAGGATGGAAACAGTTGTTTGCCGGCCTTAGCATTAATTATTTGAAGGTAACTGCAAGAAACTTCCTTGCCCCAATCTGTCATGCCTGACCTGTTTGATGACAGCTGTCTTTCTTAAAAAATACCTTTTTTTTTTTTTTAAATTAGTGTGCAAAGCATCCCTCATTCTTATCAAAATGACCAGAGTACTCTTTGAGTAATCAGCTTTCCTTGGCTTTATGGATTAATATCTTGTTGAAAATGGTGGGATTCTACTTATGGTAAAGGACTACATTCTCATAACTAATATTCAATAAGTACAATAGGTTCTTGTTATTTTTTTTAAGGAAAGTGAGATTTATTTTCGTCACTTTTGTTTAGGCCCTATTTTGAAAGATCAAAACTTGTGTGTTTGGATTGATTTTAGTATTTTTGAAAGGTTATTTTTGTTACCTTTTTAACGAGTCCATGATCTTGTGAATCCGATATAATTTGAGAAAGTTATGACCAAAATATTAGTAGGGAATTACTTTGTGATGGATTTAGCTATTTTTGAGTTTTAGTTTTTTAGGAAGTCTGGCCTTAAACAGAACGGAATGGAGGAACAAGATTCGTGTAGCCGACCCCAAATAGTTGGGATAAGGCTGTTTGTTGTTGTTGTCCTAGTTTTTTAGGAAGTCTAGTTAGATTGAGATTTGGAAAGCATGGAGGATAAGGGCATTACATATCTGCCTTGTAACAGAAATTTTATGAATGAAGTTGACTATTATGATGCAAATTGCTAAAGCTCTTTGAAGTGTGATTTTTGGGAATGCTCATCTCTTAGCTGTCTAGATAGATTTTTGTTTTGCAATGAGTGGGAGGAGATGTTCCCGGGGAGAGTTCAAGTGGCATTACCAAGGGTTCTTTTCGATCATTTGCCGATTGTTCTTGAGTCGGGATGGAGAGGAGGTGGGCTTGTCCCACTCAAATTTAAGGAATCATGGTTCTTGGAGCCGGATTTCTTAGAGTTGGTTGATCATGTTTGGAGCCAGGCTTCCTTCTCGGGGAATGCAAGTCGGGTGTTTGCCCTTAAGCTTAAATCCTTGAAATTCTGATTAAAAGCATGGAATAAATTCTTAATGGACTTTTTTAAGCAGGACAATAAGAAATGCCGGGAGAAGATTAGGGCCATGGATTTACTAAAAGAAAAGAGGGTTTTATCTGGTGGTGAAAAATTGATTAGAGAATTTGGCCGAAAAGAGTTTTAGATTCTGGCTTTTAAAGAAGAAAGATTCTGGAGGCAAAGATTAATGATTAATTAGCTGAAGGAGGGTGATCATAATACCAAATTCTTCCATAAAGTGGCCTCACATCATAAAGGTTCTAACAGTATTCATGGGCTTTGGATTAATGGGGAATGGTCCTAGGATCAAGTGTTCTGATTAGAAATGAGGTGGAATCGTATTATTTTAATCTTTTTTAAGGAGGATCCATCTAAGAGACCAATTCTTTAAGGGTTAAAGTTTGATAGAATATCTGATCAAGGGAAGATATGGATTGAGAAGCCTTTTTCGGAGTTAGAAGTACATAGCACAATCATGGGAATGAAAGGGGACAAGTCAC
>JAOXJP010000015.1:9181076-9208538 GCA_025762735.1 Platanus orientalis | reverse complement strand
CCCCCCTCCCCAAAAAAAAAAAAAAAAAAAAAAAAGAAAAAAAAAAGAAAAAAAAATGAATATATGATCTTAGAGGATATTTAAATTCTGGTCAAATATTTTGTATCTTTGGGGATATCTTTTTATGGAGAGAAACCAATTGGAAGGCAATTTATTGGCTTGTTTCTGAAATGGAATTATAGAGTTGATTTTGTCAAATATTTTCTATACAGGATTATGGGTGAGAGTTGGAAGATATAAATCTACTTATATATAGCGTAGTTTCTTTTTCTTTTTAGGAAATGTACAAAGATGCAAGAAGAGCAAGGCTATGCTCAAAGTAAGAAAAATACAAGTGATTACCACTTGAGGAAATGAGCATATATATACTGTGTCCTTGGAGGCTTTTTGTCTTGTTAGCTCATCCGCTAAATAATCTGATGACTGTGCACCCATTGGAACGAGAGATTTGGTGAGGATGCCAATGTTTGGTTCTCTCTCTAATGAGGTGAAATAACTTCTATGGGCCCTTGCTTGAAGTGAACCATCTGATCACAGCTGGATTTCTCCCAATCTCCAGTCTCTGAACTCCAATTGCCGGTGCCATTTTAGACCAATGAAAGGAGATTTGCTCTTTGTTTTGACAGAATTTCCTACTATTGGGCCAGAGAAAACCTAAATCACAGTGCCCATGCTGTCCCTGTAAACTCCACTAATATGCTGAGGGCTTGGGTTCCTTAGAGAAACCGTCAAAGTTTACGGTGTCCTTGACAATGGTGAATAGAAGATCCAACAATCTTTGACCAATCTTGCATGATAGAAACTAGGGAGATTTCTTGAAAGCATTGGTAGGGATGTTTTGTGCACTGCCCTGATTGAAATCGTTTCAATTACCACATGGATGGAACAGCTTCTGTTTTTGAAGATCCTGTTGTTTCCTTCCTTTTGGATGCTTCACACCCTTGCTGTCAAAATTAACTCAAGAGTGTTCCCCTTTTGCTAAAGGTGAAAGTACCAACTCCTTGTCTAGTCAAGGATATTACAGAGATCATGTATTCACATTGAAGAGTTTTAAGAAATGGCCCAAGTATCCATTGCAAATTTCCCTGTTTGCTAAGGATGTTGGACACACATGAGGTAGGAGACACCAGTCCTTATATCTCCTCTTGAGCATGTCTCAAGGACTAATTTTCTTGTGTGCCACCTCCCAATCAAAGTCTTGTATTTTTGAAATGCTTTGATTCTGATAAACTTCTGGCCTAACCTCACCTTTCCCAAAAAGTAAAATATAATAAAATATAAGAATGTCATTGCTTATATAACTTGAGTAAAAGAAAAAAATAGAAGTTCTATAGCCGCATGAGTAGGCACAGTTTTAATTTTCAATTTTGTGTTTGCAACATCAGTTTGACATTTCAATCATATCTTGTTGTTTGATTCCGGAATTCTACTTTTTAATAAAGTAGATATTAGTAACTTCGAAGCCACTGTGTTTGGTCTCAATTTGGATGAAAAACAAATGGTTTTGCGTTTTGCAAGTCATTATCTCTGTGCTAGGGAAAATATTAGCAAAAAGGGGCTTACAAGCTTCCATGCTTGTTAAGTAGAAACTTTTAGTAGCTATCCTTAACAAGTATAATTATAGATCCCTCCATAAGAGATTAGATCCAGCCATTTGCCAAAGTGTGAAGTTGCACAAACTGAACTTGAATCACTCAAATAGTGTCATAGTTTAATGCCTTGGTTTGTGAAATTACTGTGGACTATCTCTCTTAGGTTGATTGAGGATCTATGTAAGTTTTTATTGGCCTTGTGACAAAAGAAGTCCTGTATATCTTATGAAAAGGACTCTGGATATTGTTTACCCATTGTTTTAGACGCTGGGTATTTATTGTCGTTCAATGGGTCCCGTATTACCCATTGAAAAAGACTGCATATTGTTTACTCTTTCATTTTTTGGTGGGCTTGAAAGATTTAACTGTCTTTTAAAGGTCCTGTATTTCCCATTGTTTTATTTAAATTTTTTCTTTTTTGCATGATAAGAACAGAGATTTTATCAGATGAAAATGGAAAAGGGCAAATCCCATATACAAATCGCCACTGTATTATTACTGCTCACACAATTCTCCTCACCATATACACAAAATGGGTACTATTACTTGATGTGGACAATCAAGCAAGACTTATGTATGTACCCCCACATAAGAGGGCATGGTTTAAATGTACATGTTATGTGGGATTGATTAAAATTATTTAGGGTGGACTAATTTTGTATTAAGGCCAATAGTGCCATGGTTGATTTACTTTTTTGGGTTTTTAGTTGTAATCCCGTTTTTCATTTTGGACCCAATTTTTTTATGGCAAAAACTTGACTTTTTGGCTTGATTTTGGTGTTATTAAATAGGTTATTCAGTTACCTTTCTAATGAGACCAAGATTGCTCAAATCCAAGGTGGTCACTAAAAATGGGAATATTGTTTTTTAGAAAGTCTTAAGTTTGAGTAGTTTTAAATTTTAGTAAAAAAAGTTTTTTTTTTTTTTTAGAAAACTTGGCTAGCAAGTTTAGGATTTTGGGAAGTTTCTAATTTTGGTATGTTTCCAATTGCTTAAGGTTGTAAGCCTTTTTAAAGGCAACCCCTCTCCTATAATTTGATAGTGAAGAATAAACAAGTTTTTGAAGATTTAGGTGTTCCAAAGGTGTGGTTGTAGCCATGTTCTCCTTCTCCAAGGGTTGATGTCACTCATGGCTCCCCTCTCCATTCTTCTTCCATAAGTAGCCACAAGCTCCCTCTTTCCTTCAAGGTATATCTCTATTCTTTTTTCTTTATTTCTTTGTTTCTTCCTAAGTTTCTCTTTCTTTCTATACTACTCTCTTCTCATTCTTTCTGTCATTTCTTCTTTTTTCTTCCCTTTCTTGAAATCTCCATTAAAGCACCTTCACTTTTTCTGAATTTTTTTGATTTAACCCATTAAATCTTATCGGAATTTCATGAAATTTTAACTGTAGAACCCTGTCATATGTTAGAAGCGACCATAAAATTTTTAGATTTTTCTAATGCATCATAGGGGAATTTTGGTAATTTTTGGATTTTCTGTTCAGAATTATGAAAATACCCTTTTGTGATATTTTCTCATATTTTCTCATCTTTTTCTGTTCTAACTCCTTATCTTTTTTTTTTCTGTGATTTTATTCTCTGATTTTTAAATTTTTGTGGCTACTTGAAGTACTAAATTCCATTCTTGAAAACTTTTGCTTTTGCACTTTAAATCTAACCATTGTTTGAGGGTTTTGGAATTGCTCTACATCAAATTTTGGTATCTTCTCCCTTGTACTGCATCATTACTATATCCATGTATATTATACTTACTAGATATCTAATATAGTCTGATTACCAAAAAAAAAAAAAAAGATATCTAATATAGTCCTTTACATATTTAAATAGATAACTATTGCTACTATGTTTTAAAATATGATCTTTATATGCTGTTTGAAATATATTGGATCCACAAATCCCCCTTTTTGGATTCCATCAAACCTGATATTATCTACTTGCTTTGTATTCTAATAATGCATGCATCTTTATCTGTGAGACATATATGTTATTTGTGTTTTATTGCTGGTCATGGGGTACTGAACCCTTGTTCCCAAACACATGTACTTGAATCGTTTGGCCAATGTGGAATTGTTTATCTGAAGCTTATATGGCTTATTAATTTAGTTTGAAAATATACAATTTTTATGTGCTCATTTCACATGGAAATGAAAATTGTTTTGATGAATCTTATGTGACATCTGAGCTAAGTTTGTGAAACAAGTAGTTTTTCTACGGTTTGATTGATTAGCAAAAGAAAAAGAGATAAATAGATTAGAGAGAAGACAGAAACTGGAGAGAAAAGAGGGTGTATTTGATCATACATACATTCTCTCTCCTTCTTACTATATATCGATGACAGTATACTAAAATGACAACCATGTACATAGAAAAGAGTTACAAGTCAAAATAAGACATATAAACCTCTGCCAATTACATAAATTCCCCTCAAAATGGAACTTACTATCTATGCAATTAGTTCACATGAATATGAAACATGCAAATGTATTTTTATATTTGTTTATCTTTTAATGAGTTGTATTTTGCTTACTTCTAGCTTTTGATTGCAGAAGCAATGCAAAGGAACCATGAGGTATCCATTAGATGTCTCTGGAGTAAGGCATTCCCTTGCAACCTGCAAGATAATGGGAATTCTGTGGAAGGGTTTCCTGAGCTCAAGGATGAAAATAGTGTCCATCCAGGAGGTGGTATCGTGGAACCTGTGAACTCTTTAAGCAGCAAGTCTTTTGCACCTGCAAGTGAAGCTTATAATAATATCCTGTATCAACAAGATTTTTGCATGTGGTCAGGCTTCCACCCTGATTTTCAAAAGGTGCAGCAAAACCAATGCAATGCATTTGAGAGCCATTTCTTCTCCATGAATCGGGAGTACCCTTTTCCTGTAGATAACCGGTTTCAATATGTGCCTTTCAAGATGTTCTCTCATGGTTACCCACATGAGTTCCAGTTCCAAGAGTTTCAATACTTTGTGGTTATAGACTTTGAGGCAACCTGTGACAAGGAAAGGAATCCCCATCCACAGGAAATCATTGAATTCCCATCTGTTCTAGTGAATAGTGTGACTGGTCAACTAGAAGCTTCTTTTCAGACATATGTGCGACCTACGCTTCATCAACACCTAACTGACTTTTGCAAGGAGCTGACTGGTATCCAGCAAATTCAGGTGTGGTTTAGAATTATGCTGCTAGCTTCCCTTCAGCTTATCATCTTAAATGATTAACCCAGTTAAATGTACGAACAGAAAGAAATTGTAAGGTGGCTGTTTGGTCAATACTGACAGTATACCATGACATATGATACATGTGGTCTTTATCCAGGCAGTGGCATCCACTGTTCGATGGGTTCCTCCATGGAGGTATACTGTACCAACAATTGACTATGGATGATTTTACCCATCCATTATATTGGTTTCTTTTGCTCAGTTTTTCTGGATGTTCAGAGCAATGAGATAAAGGGTTGGGTGCAATCAGTCAATCAGTTTGATTTTTGGCATAGGAGATCTCCTGGGTGGAATAGCGTCGAAGTTAGTTTCACCTGCCTTCATGCATACCATATGAAATTGTTCCCATTGGTTTATAATCAACCCTTTGGGTCCACTTTGAATCCTATTAGGAATAATAGATAGTTTGAGTTGAGGTTGGAGAGTTTTAAGAGATTTATATAGGTTAAAGGGGAAAGCGTATGAGGTTTAGGCTTAAAGTTTTGGACTAGAAGGGAGAAGGATAACAAGGAAAAATTACTGACTTTTGTGTTTTGGTACTGTTGTATAGGCTGTTACAGCAGCACCTGTAGTCAGAAAGAAAGGAGGGTGTCTGTTGGTATAAAGGGGGCTTAGTTATAGGAAATTAAAGAAAAAGAAAAAGAAAAAGAAAAAGAAAAAAGCAACACCCAAATGGAAAAGGAAAAACACTCTAATTCCTTAAAAAGAAAGTGTAACCAGAACAGGAAGAACACTCAAATTCATAAAAAGAAAAACGTAATCAAAAGAGGAAGAAAACAGTCCACTTTCTTCTAACAAAGATCCCAACAAAAATAAAATGAAAATCCAACCAAAGTAGGAAAATATATTTTTTAATCCTTGTGTTGCACATGCAACAATTAGACTAGAAAAATTATATTTTAGGCCTTTCTAAAAAAAACCTAGGAAACAAATTACTGAAATGACTCAAGTCTAGAAAATTACCAAAATAAACTGGAAATTCATTGAAATACTTTTAAATGAGAAATTGCTAAAATGTCTTCAAATTAGCTAACAAAATAAAATTGTCCAAATTAATGTCTGTAATCAAATAAAAAAAAAAACCTAAAATACACAAAATTCCCTGCCTACAAAGTCCATTGAATTTGAGTATGGGCTGTTTCATGCCCTGCATTATTCTTCCCCGGTTAAAAAAACACTCGTCCTCCAGTTTTGTAGTGTCCTGGGTTTCAAATCTCTTGGAAACCTTTTTCTGTATTTCAAGTCTATTTTCTATTCCACCTAATGTTTTTGGTTGTGTTTGTTTTGTTCATATT
This sequence comes from Platanus orientalis, assembly GCA_025762735.1. NCBI lineage: Eukaryota > Viridiplantae > Streptophyta > Magnoliopsida > Proteales > Platanaceae > Platanus > Platanus orientalis. Next base: position 9,202,432 of record JAOXJP010000015.1, on the reverse strand, counting down.
TCAAAGTCTAATGGGTTCAACCTTGATCCAAAAGCCCTTAAGTGTATTTTTTGATGATATGCTTCGAGTCAAAAGGAGTGTAAGTTTTATTAACTCGTTAGTGCTCTATCTCTATGGATGTCATATATTAGAATCAGTCCCATTTTTTTCCCTAAAAAAAGATGACTCCTCTTTAGGGGGAGCATGTTAGTGAAGAGGGGTCTTCTACCTTTTCCTTGCCTTCTCTTGTTTTTGTTCCTCCATTATTATTATTATTATTATTATTTTTTGATGATGGTAGTAGCAAATCTAGTCATGCTAGTGATGAAGGGCAAGTTGGTGATAACAGTAAGTGGAAGATTGACACAAGAAAGGAACTTCAAGTGTATGTGTGAAGGAAGAGAACAATTCTAGAAAACCTTCATATGCCTCTCCAAGAAGCCTCTTTTACTCCACCTGAAACAGGTAACTTTTTTGATCCTCTTCATGATTCACACTCCCCCATTGCAACCAGGAAAGATGTTTACACCTGTGTCCAACATCCTGGTGCTAATGTTTCTTATAACACTCTCTCATCTTCATATCGAGCTTTTATCACTTATCTTCTATTTCTACTCATAATGTGTTTAAGGCTTTCTCTCAACCAAATTTGAAGGAGGCAATGAGGAAGAAATGAAGGCACTAGAAAGGGATGGTACCTTGGATCTTGTTGATTTATCCAGAGGCGAAAAACTGTTGGGATGCAAGTGGGACCTATCTTTAAAGCTTAGACCGGATGGGACCATTGAAAGACATAAAGCAAGGTTACAGTCAAACATATGGGATTGGTTACCAAGAAACTTTTGCACTGGCTAAAATGAATTTCATACAAATCCTTAGGAATGGCCTTTATTACAATTTGATGTAAAGAATGTTTTCTTGCATGGGGATTTAGAAAAGGAAGTTTAAATGAAGCCTTCTCTAGCATTTTAGTACTCTTACTACTAAAGGGAAGATGATTTGGTTAAAGAAGGTATTGTATGGACTGAAGCAGTCGCCCATGAAGTGGTTTGAAAGATTTTGCAACGCTATGACATATAATGAGTACAGACAGAGTCATGCTGATCACTCCTTATTTATTAAGCATCAAGGCAGTAGCGTAACAACCCTTTTAATCTATGTTGACTACATTTGTTGAAACTTACAATGATCCTTCTGAAGTGAAAAGCTTGAAGAGTTACCTGGGATATGAATATGAGATCTAGGATATGGGTTAGCTGAGTTACATTTTGGCATTGAGGTGGTTTGATCCAAGAAGAGTTTTTTTTTTTTTTGGTTACAAAGGAAGTATGTTCTGGACCTCTTGCTGGAAACTGGTGGATGGGGTGCATGCCATGTGATATACTAATTGATCTCAATCACAAACTATAAGAAGATGAAAGTGATTGATTAATTGATGTAGGCAGGTATTGAAGGTTAATGGGAAAATGAATCTATTTCTCACTATCTAGACCTGACATCACATTGCATCGCATATTCTCTTGGGATCATTAGCCAATTTATGCATGCTCTTACTAAAGTACATTTAGAGGCAGCATACCGATTTCTAAGATATCTAAAGAAAAATCTTAAAGGTCTCTTGTATGGCAGAAGTGGACTTAGAATTGAAGCATACACAGGTGCTCATTGGGGAGAATCTATATTAGACAGTAGATCATACTGTTCATCTGTTTGGGAGGGGGAGGGGGAATTTGGTTATGTGGAGAAGTAAAGCAGCTAATGGTAGTAGTAAGGTCAAGTGCTTAGGTGGAGCCTAGATCTATGGTTCATGGGTCGGTGAACTCTCGTGGCCACAAAGCATGTTGAAGTGGGCTGAGAATTGAAGCATACACAGGTGTTGATTAGGTAGTGCCTATATCAAACAAGAGATCCACATCGAGATACTATACTTTTTTTTTGGTACGGCCACATGGGCCTTTATCATCACAACTGCTTGAAGCGGGACTGGCCTGAGCCAGTGAGAACCGAGAACCTGAGCAGGCAACACCACTTTGCACTGCTCACCCCACCCCCTTCTAGGGATTAGACCCTGGGTCTTCCCAATGGAAGACATATGCCTCAGCCACCAGAGCACTTGGGTGTTGGAAGATACTATACATTTGTTGGGGGAGATTAGGTTATCTGGAGAAGTAAAAAGCAGCTAATGGTAGTAAGGGCAAGTGCTGAGGCAGAGTTCAGATATATGGCTCATGGGGTTTCTGAATTCTTGTGGCCACAGGGCATGTTGACTGAATTGGGATTTCCCACTCAAGGATCAATGAACTTATAGTGTGACAAGAAGCAACAATTAGTATCACACACAACCCAGTTCAGCATGATTGAACAAAGCACATTGAAGTTGATAGACACTTCACCAACAAAAAGGTACAGTCCAAAAAAATCTTTACTCTTTTTGTGAAGACCGGAGATCAATTGGATGACCTGTGCAAAAAGGAGGTGAGTGGTCTATTTCATTGAATTGTAGACAAGCTATGTATTAGTGTTATTTACATACCAGCTTGAGGGGCAGTGTGGGAATCATCATGTAATAAAGTGTAAGGGCATTTATATCTGTCTCAAGTATAAGGGTATTGATTCAGGATGGCATAGAAGCCACAGAATTGGGTTATGTGCCCAAAGTATGTTCAAAGTAGAGCCAAGTTAACTAACCCAAACGTGTGGGCTTCATAGGCTTAAGACACAGATGAGCTCAGACTTGAGATTCCTGGACAGATCCTGAGTAATGCAGAAAAAGGTCTATGGTGAACTTGGAATTTGGTAGGAGAAGAGATCAATGGAGGAACAATAATCCCACAAAAAAATAGGAAATTCTGAAGAGGATAAGTGCATAAAACAAATGAAACTCAGGTTTGGTCTCAGTAATAGCACAGTAGAATCAGATGTCTAGAATTGAAATCGTAATTATCTGGTGTAAACCTGATGGCTGACCTGATCAACTTGTAGTGGTGTAATGCTTCTTCAATAATGGAAATGGAATGCTTAGAAAATAAAGAAGAAGAATGTAGCAGTCCCTGATGTACTACAACGCCCATACAGCACTGCCATGTGAATGAACAAGGACAGATTTAGACCTACCCAATTATTCTCTACAAAAGATTTCAATGTAATGTGAAAATGGAGAGAGAGATTATTTGAAATCAAGAAAAGGTCCTTGTGATCTCCTATGTAGCAGTCCCTGATGTACTACAACACCCATACAGCCCAGCAGCCGAGTGAATGAACAAAGACAGATTTAGACCTACCCAATTATTCTCTACAAATGGTGTCAATGCAATGTGAAAATGGAGAGATATGTTATTTGAAATCAAGAAAAGATCCTTGTGATCTCCTATGTGGAGATTTATCTTTTGTCATGTAGTTTTGCTGTGCTTTCTTTTATTCCTGGTCTAGTTGTGCAGAATAACCAGCCTGTAAACTTGCTATTGTCATCTTCAAAAGATTTCTGTGGAACATTCTATTATTGGTAGACTGTCTTTGTACCTATAAAAATTAATAGGGTGGAAGATTCACTCGAGTCTCAGGGATAGTCTTAAGACAGACAACCCCATTTGAATTTGTCAGTTGAGGGAGTGCACTGGGGCCCACCCCATGAATTTTCCACCCATACGTCAATCATTTAATACAGTGGGGACATCCTGAGATTACCACCGCATAAATGAAGTCCCAATTTCCCATGTTTTGATAATATTGCCAAGTGGATCATCAGAACGACTCATACCAGTTGTGCCTGCAGTCAAGATCTTGTCATGAAATGTTGTTCCACAAGAACTTGCTGCCCTCTCTCTTCTAGTCTCAGAAGCACCAGCAGCTTCCAATCCTGCTTCAACCACAGGATGTGTAATATCAACCAGCAAGTCATTTCAGTAACACATCGGCCAAGAACCAGCATGAGATAGGTACTCGGACACACGATCATCTTTGTGACATCTTGCTTCGTAAGGATTTTGGCCACCACCGATCCCATTTTGCAGTGCTTCTTATATGGAGCATTCACCCAAGCAAATGAAAGAATATTCTGAACTTTCTAACCAAAAAAAAAAAAAAAAAAAAAAAAACGATGTGTATCTTATTTGATTAAATATTTGTATCCTGTTGGGCAGCGACTTGTAATGTAGTCACTTCATTTTAAATTCCAAAGATATAAATAGGTATGGATTGTGATGAACTCATTCAAATTTATCCTAATTCATTTTAAATTCCAAAGACACAAGTAGACGATGGACTGTGATGAATTCATTCAAATTTATCCTAATTTACAAACTACAATTAGAAATGAAGTCATCTTAGGTTTTTCTATAAAATAAAATGGCTTAATGTTATCAAGCACAAATCACGCAAATCTAAATGAGTGGTTAGATATGTCTTGGAAACTCAAATGAAATGATTTTATTATAAGTGATTGCCAAACGCAGCCTTATTAGTTTTTAAAAAAATCTGATTATATACGGATCTAAATAAATTTGATCCAACTAAATATCAGTGTACATATAATATACAATATATTTTTCATACGTAATGGCTGGTTTTAAATTAGTAATCATATTATGATATTGTAGGTTATGTTACATTACTGTAAAGTTTGTAAATACTGTTAACTCTAACGCATTGTCTAACTTAAACGGACATGAATATTAATCTAATTTAATGAACTTTTGTGATCAGATATATTTGTATTCCCATCCAATTTTTGAGTTACTTAAACAGATACAAATATAAACCCATATGTATCTTATTTGATTTAATATTCGTTCATTTAAAAAAAAAATCTGATTTATAAATGAACTTAATACAAATGTGTCAATATCTGGTTCATATTCAGTTGGCCGGCTAAAATACATATTGATCAAAAAGCGCCCAAAGGATCTTCTCCTCTTGGCCTATGACCTGTACCTGTCTAATAGGTGGCAGTATTATTTTCTCCACTGTCATCATCAATCAACCAATCTTTTCTTCTTTGATGCATCTCCCATTATAAGGGAGCGAAACATTCACAAATTCCATCATTTCTTCATTGAAAGTGCCTCCATTTCAACCCAAATTGAAATATAACCTCTATAAATGGTTCAAACAAATTGCAGAACATGAGATATACAACCCAATATTCCCTCATCTTCAAGCTCCTCATTTTTTCTTTCTTCATTGTACTCCTCCTCTTGATTCTAAGATCAAGCTTTGCCGGAGCTATAAAAGGGAAACGAGAGAAGGGGAGGGATAGGGTTGAGCGTGTGCAAAAGAATATACAAAGGAGTATTTATTCATAAATACACCGGTATGTTCAGCTTGCGTACAATTGACAGGAGAAGGATGAAGGGTGCAACCTGCAAGAAAGGTGTGGGAAGAGAGAGAGAGAGAGAGAGAGAGAGAGAGAGAGTATAAAAATATGGTAGTGTTTTGACTGTTAGATTAAGATATAATCAACAGCCAGTATTGTATGCTATATTATAGTTTCGGTTTGGGCTGGGCTTCAGTCTACAATAGCTTATGACCGAGCCCAGCCCGAAAATCACTTCCAACCTAAAAGCTGGGCCCAAAGTTCAACTTACCCAATCTGCCCATTCTTTGTGTCAGACAAGCTTGGCTTGCCTGGTAAGCAGAGTTTGAACTTAGCACCTTAGGATTGCGATGTGCCTGAGCTGAACCTGAGCTTGATAGGCGGGTGCATGGATGGGGTCTGGGAGAACCTTGGAAGGCCTGGTGCATGGCCCGTCATTGCAAACTAAGGGCTCGGGCTAGGCACAGACGAGCCCAATACCTATTATTTTACTAGATAAACTAATAAGTTTATAAAAAATCTCTCTATTGACATTTTATTTCAATACGTAAAGTAATAATTTAATAAAAATAACCACTATAAAGCCTTAAGCCTTGATCATTGGCCCTTGGGCTTTGGAAAAGGCCATGGTTGGCCTGAGCATGCCTCAAGCTTAAGCCCAGGCATAATTTAAAGCCTAGGACCAGGCCTTTTCGGGTCACTTTTGGGCTGCCCTAGTCCTCTGTGCAGCTCTAAGCTTGAGCCTAAGCTGAGTTGGGCAAAGCTCAGCTCATTGACACTCTTCTTCTAAGGTGGTGTTTCCCATAGCAATCCGCTAGTGATCATGGGTTGACATGTGATGGTGCAAACAGATTTGCTGCAACCCTTTATGAATTAACAAGGTCCGCCCAGCATCAGGGTGGCCACATCAGCGCCCAAATAGTGATTTGCACTTTTTTTGGGGGTACTTTCACTTTTCTGCGCTGATGTGTTTGACCGTGATGGGAGCTGTATCCTTTGCGCCGAGCTTGCGATGCATCAAGGAATACCAATACGCAAGGGGGTGGGCCTCCATACAGAAAGTGTATGGGCCCCCCACCCCCCTTGTGTCTTGATATTTCTTGATGGTGTACAAACTTGGTGCAGAGGATATGTATCCAAACTAGGGTTGTCTTTGGAAAGTGATTTTATGATCTTGAAATTGTGATTCTGATATCGGATTACGAAATCAGATCAACCTGTCAGATTGCAATCGATTGGTTACTTGAGAAGGCTTGACTGAGAATGGGAAAGAGGAAATAAGAAGTAAAAGTAAAAGGAGACGAAGGAGAAAATAACTTTGATTTTATGTTTTATATGTTGAAATGTCAAATTAACCGCCACATTTCAGCATGGAATTATCAGGGAATGCGTTGATTTGAACTTTGGGGAAAAGCATATCACACGATGTTCAAAAATAGGAAAAATGGTTGTTTGAAAACTCACGGTAGCTAATTTTGTCTTGGACCACTTCTATTTTTGAACTAGTCCTCAACCCCAAGGGTAATGACCAAAGAAATGGGCACTGACAGGTGGCAGCTCGTAGTTGCAACACTTCATTTTGTTCATTTATGAAGTTGTATATAATACCTCTAAGAAAGATGATTATCCACCGTTAGTCAGTAATGTGGGTTGGCTCGGACTATTTTGTGTTGCATGCCTAGGAGGGTAGCACGCTTTGGGATTTGAAGGAGATTTTTGTCCAACTGCCTAACCTAATGCCAATTGAAAAGATGGGTCCCTTTTTTATCTTGACAAAGAGGAAAGGAATTGTATTGAAAATGTCTCTAACCCAACTCTTTCCTTCATAAAGCCATATATTGTAATTGATCCGAACTTGTCCAGAGCAAGCCTCCTATAGAAGCAAGTGAAATTGGTGAGCCCTATCAATCAATTCCAATATTTATTCGATAAGTTAGATGTTCATGACATTTATGCTCCAACTTGAGGGGGAACTAGCGTGAGAAGTGGGATTTGGGATTGGATCCGCAATACCAATCCCATGTATCCCTCTAATTGGAATTCCTTTCGTATTTTATTGTTTCCTTATTTTATAATTTGTGGTGTATAAAGAAGGTTGTAGATGTATTGTCGACATGCACAAAAAAAAAAGATTATTCTCTGTGGATCAAACAATCAGTTGAGCCATGTAATTTTTGTTTTTTCCCATTTTTTTATTTGTTTATATTGGTATCAGAGCAGATTTTAGGTCACAAGTTCAAATCCTCTCATGGATGCAATTATTCTATCGGGTCTCGCACCTAAGAGAGGTTAGAGTTAATATACTTAATATATTTCAACACTCTCCCTTATGAGGGACACTCTTGGACAACAAATTTGGGGCGGCCGGGGGGGGGTCGGATTATGTGCAAATGAATTTTGTGAGATCTGTGCAAACGACACCAGAGGGGCTGACGCATCAGTACTGAAAAATGATTTACACTTTTTAGGAGGCACTTATCACTTTTTGGTGCTGATGTGTCCGCATCCTGATGCCGTTTTTACAGTTATCACGAGATTCATTTTCACCTAATTTTTTCCCACCTGCGAGAGCTAGGTGTGAGTCCACTGAACGTGTATACATGTGCATAGAAATCCTGGGAGAATAATTGTGCTTACAGGAAGATTTGAACTTGCAACCTAAAACCTGGCTCTAATACCATCTTAAATAAGGCAATTACCTATCTCTCCTTAGAAAACAAAAAAGAGTTGTTTTGAACACTTGCTAGTAGCATTTTCTCTCTTGCCTTTCACTCAGTATCTTCTACATTCATCATTCTTGTTAAACTAAAAGGAATGATGGAATATTATGGCTACGTTCCATATATTTGGAGAAGCATCCTCCATTGGTCCAAATATGATAGATCCATGCTTTTAACTCATGGACTCATGGGGATCAATAACAACTTTATTGAAATAGATATAAATCTCTTAATCTCTTTCTGCATAATCCGGATGAATGGAATCAAAGGTTTTGAAAACCATTTCAAACCCATTAATCCGACTCTTGCTAGCATCCTTGTGACATAGAGAATAATACGTTTCATATTTGGAGAGAACATGTTAATGATTCGGCTGCAATTAAAAAGACTTCATCTTGGTAAATCTTGGGTTTCCTTTGTAGATTCAGTTGGACTGGCTGTTCATGATTGACCAGATATGGTTTAATTGTATATCGTATTTAGGGATGGTGATGGTCCCTACTCGCCGCCATATGGTAGACTTCTCTTAATTATTTTTTATATAACCGTTGAAAAGAGTTGTGCTGGTTTTCAACTATTACGTGTTGTCTTAGCCACCAAATCCATTGGAAAAGTTTAACTATATCGGGGTGATGGTTTACACCATTATAGAATAATATAGGTTCATAATTTTAAATTATTTAAATCTCTCGTCCCGCATCTCATATACTTGTCCAAGGGTGTACAATAAGTGATAACATCATGTTACGATTGATTCAATTAAAACGACACCAAACCCAACCTATGAAACCACGTGTCAAATGGAAATGGATGTATTTTGCTTAACGTGGCGTTGGTAGGTTATGCACGGTCTTCCTTCTTAAAGGTATTAGTTTGTTCTTCCCTTACGGGTGGGTGGGTGGGTACTCAAAAGATAAAGTGCTCAAAAGGTAAAGTGCCAACGCCCAAGTGCCCCGGTGGTTCCACTAAAACTTAGGTGAGAACGAATCTTGTGAGAACTGTGAAAACGGTATTCGCGGGGGGGGGTGGGCCACATCAGTGCCGAAAAGTGATAAGTGCCCCCAAAAAAGTGCAAGTCACTTTTCTGTACTGATGTGTCAGCCCCTCTGGTACCATTTTCACGGTTCTCACAAGATTCATTCTCACATAATCCAAGCCCCGGTGGTTCTGGTGCCGGCACGTTAAACCTGATTAAAAGCATTCTTGTCTACTTACTACCCCTACAAACAGTGGTTCAGATCCTCTTATGATTGCGAAACTTTCGCTAAAGTTCTGTCTATTTTGGTGGTCAATATCTGACAAAATAAATAAATAAACCAATTTTACCTTTTCGCTTTGGTTATTTTTTGCCAGGTTTCAACCGGCAGAACACTAATAGAAGTTTAAGGATCATGAAGGGGTACAAATACACTGAAAAAAACAGGGAACAGGTTGGTTTACAACTCGGTATGACCGACAAGGGTATTTCGAGAAACATACATGGATAAAAGAGGGTATTTCAGTAAATATATAAAATATAATATAATATATATTAACTAAAATACCCTTATTGAGTGCCATATATGTGCTGACTTTAAGAGGACATTGCTCCATTTGATTTTTTTTCTTTTTACAGATAAACGTTAGTGGTTAATTTATTAGTGTATGAAAGACAAATTATGAACCCAAGTTTGTGGTAGGACTAGAACACCACAGATTTTACCAACTTAACAAGCTGGCATCTTCCCATTCGAAATGTACATGGCTCAACCTTATGGAAGGGCCCTAGTAAAGTAAATAAAGTGCCAGAGGGAAGCTGGGGAGAGGATAAGGGTGATATCTCAGCTTTACCGACAGACAACTTGCATGAGAGCCAGCTATGGCCGGAAAGAGAAGGTCTACTATATTAATTAATGATGTAAAGTGAAATCACTGAAATACCCCTATGATATTATACACAGTCCTATCATGATAGATTTTTTTTTTTTTTTGGATACGGTCACGTGAGCCTACAACATGTGAGAACCCGAGCAGGCGACGCTACAGCGCACTACACACCCCAACCCCCACTCTAGAGATTCGACCATGGGTTTTCCCTAACGCAGTTATACATGCCACAGCCACTAGAGGCATTGGCACCATGGTAGACCTGATGGAATTAACCAGGAGACACACTAAACAGAGTTGCATTGTTTTCCTCTACATTTGAAATGGAGATGATTCGAACTCAGGGCATGCTTGCATTGTGAATCATAACTGATGACAGCCTGCCTTCGTAACACTTCACATGATCGAGTTTGGATTTACTGTGTAAGCTTATGCAGCAAAGATTTTATTTAAGCTATCATATTCCAGATGGATACCCCTTGAAATGTCAATAGTAAAGACGTGACAAACAGATTAACTTTAAACAAAAGAAGAAAAAGATAATAATAATAGTCTTTATAGATTTTTGGGAAAGATTACTCCGCAATTTAAAAACCCTTGCGTAACTGGTGGTGGTGTTCAATGCATGCCACGTTGACCAAAAAATTTCAAAATTTAAAACCTTATGTGGCGTTCACTTAACACTACCACCAGTTGCCACCAAGGTTTTTAACTGTAGAGGATCCTTTGCCTGGATTTCCTTTAATTTGTTTGCCATTGTCATTGAGGAGTTACCCAATATCAATGGTGTTGGGTGGGGTGATTGGAAAATGGAGAGTTTTGCTGCGTGAGCTTATGCAACAGATCAAGACTATTAGAAGATCTCAACTACTGATCAATTAGATGGTCAATGGTCAAGATAGGCTTCCTTAAAATATTTTCCACCAATTAGATTTTTTTGACAGTCTGACTTGATTTTGGCAGTTGTTGGTTTTTGACCCACATTGTGCTCTAAAATAGAACAAACTAATGGCCCTTTGAATGATGCATTAAGGGTGATGGTCCTTCAATTCTATCTATGCACATGACCACATGGCCCACCAACTTTAACTTGGATGTGGTGTGCTCCATCTCTTTTATATGGTTTGTTTTTAAATATCATCAAATGAATTACCAAAATAGGAATCATCAAATGGAGTGCTACAAAAAGTAATTAGAACAACTTAGCTCTCACAGGTTAGTTGGAGTTGTCTCTTAGAACAAAACAATGCCCCTTTGAATGATGCATTAAACATGATGACCCTTTGATTCTATCTATGCCCATGATCACATGGCCACCAACTTCAACTTAGATGTGGTGGGCTCCATCTCTGTTCTATGGGTTGTTCTTACATGAATTACCAAAATGGAATGCTACAAAAAGTAATTAGAACAACTTAGCTTTCATTCTTTCTTTTTTTTTGGATAAATAAACAACTTAGTTTTCATGGGTAAGAGATTATCTCATAGAACAAAACTATGCCCCTTTGAATTATGCATTAAAGGTGATGATCCTTTGTTTCTATCTATGCCCATGATCACATGGCCCACCAACTTCAACTTAGATGTGGTGGGCTCCATCTCTGTTCCATGGATTGTTCTTAAATATCATCAAATGAATCACCCCACCCCCCCACCCAAAAATAAAAAATAAAAAATCATCAAATGGAATTCTGAATGATAAGAACAACTTGGTTCCATATGGTTGAAGAGGTCTTGATCAATGAATCGAGTTATGCACGAGTAGCATCATGTACTAAATATATAGATAAATAGATATTAAAGTAAAATGTTGTAGTAAGATTTTTTTGTTGTTTTTTAAATGTACTTTTAAGATTGAAAGAGAATTTAGTAATTTCATTCAAACTTTTCGAAGGGCGTGTCATGACTAAGAGGGGTTGACCAAACGAACAGATAAACTGGGGATTCATTTCTCTGTGATTTCCATGGAAAGATCTAAGAAACTGATATCCGCGGAGTTTCGAGAGTATAAAAAAAGGTATACTTTTTTGACCGCCCATCTCTTCATCTGCCATTATTTTTTTCTAGTCTCGTGGGGAAGAAAAACCCAACCACAATATTGTTGATCCTTTTTAAGTTTGGTGTAGAATATTGTAATTTCTCAATCTTTGAATCCTTCAAACCCTCGTGGGTTTTGAGTTTTCAACCAGGAAACTTAGCCGAAGAAGCTCCAGGACCCATAAAATCTGACTCCATTGGTATGAGATTTCAAACCCTTTTTAAGGTTTTCTCAATCGTTTTCTGAGACCTATGTTATGGTCCAGTGGACTGTAATTCATTTTCCTTTCAACGTAATCATTTTTTCCTGATATTTTCTAACTATCTACTTTGATTTTTTTTGGCTGGGCTCATATATAAAGTAGGGACCTGGTCTAAAACATGGTATTCTAGGAACTTGTATTCTTTCAATTGGAGATTGTTTTGAACAGAGGCCTTGTGAAGGTTGCAGTTTTTGGATTTTCAGGTAAAGGATCTTCATCTCTGGCTTTTGTTGTTCTTCTATTCTGTGGGTTTATGTTGTTTGATCAGAGTTTCAATCTTTGATTAAATATTTTTTTCTTTTTGTTGTTTATTTGTGGTGGGTTTTGATCCCAGTTTGAAACTTGCTACTGAATATGGGTGGGTTTCCATTAAAATGTTAAATAGGCTCTATTGTGGGTCTGGACTGGATTTTGTGCATTTTGATCAGTTGGGTTTGTTGATTTGTTGTTGTTTTTATTTTATTTTATTTTAATAATTCTGCTTGAATCTCAATGGTTTGAAATGGGTGAGAGAGATTTGCCCATTTTCTCATGCCTATTATGTAATTAATTGGCTGTTTGTTAGGTTCCACATTTTGAAGTTCTTCATTGTTTTATTGGATCTCTTTTTTTAAGGATATTTAATTTGAATAATTTTTGGGTAAAAATATAAGGGTTTTTTTTTTTTTTTTTTGAGTTTTCTAAATTATATTGGTATATTCAGCATTTTGTTGCCACTTCTGAAAGTTGCAGGGTTGGTCTTTTAGTGCTAAAAAAATCAAAATTTTGCTTTCAAAATTTCCCCTTCTCCCAGTTTCATCTTCTTTCCCTTCATCTTCTTTGTATTGCATTGTTTTTGAACTTGTAAAAGGTTGTAGAATTTCACAGCTTATATCAGTTTCATTAATCTTATCAAGCAGGTTGATCTTCTTTAGCTGTTGCTGCTGGTGCTTCAATGGGGTTATCGCTTTCCTTACTTCCATCATCCTGGACAGAAATTTTGAAAAACAGGATGTTTGTTTTGATAGACAGTGTTGAAAAAGTTATAGTGAAGTCCATCAGCTTTGACAGGAAATACGGAGAGATGACAGTAAGAATGGTGAGTTTTAAGAAAGAAGATGCAGAAACTGTTTTGAAGTCTGATGGGTCTGATAAGATGATCATTCACGATCAAGAGCCAGTGAGCTTCAAGAACAAGGAACCTGAGAAATTAAAGTTAGAAACAATGGTTTCATTCAAGAGTCTAGTTCTTGACAATGAGACCATGAGGTCAGTTACTATGAAGAGCAAAGATGATGACTCACTCCGAATACCGAAGCCCATGATATCTCTTCCTGAACCAGCGATACTGTTTTCTCCAAGGCCGGTGAGCGAACTTGATGCGGCTGCAGTTAAGGTTCAGAAAGTCTATAAGAGTTACCGGACTCGAAGGAACCTGGCAGATTGTGCAGTTGTGGTTGAGGAGCTCTGGTATGTCTTTATTAATCTTTATCTTTCTTTGGTGCTGGTTTAGTCTTGTTCCACCTATGTGTGGAGTCATTTAACGGGTCTTCTATTTCTTTTTGGGGATTTGATGGAGTTTCTCATCTCTTTGTAGGTGGAAGGCATTAGACTTTGCCTCTCTTAAGCAAAGCTCAGTATCATTTTTTGACATCAAGAGACCAGAAACTGCTGGTTCACGGTGGGCAAGGGCAACAAGAAGGGTTGCTAAGGTATTCTTTTGATATAAGATGAATTAATGTGATGCGTTTTATTTTGGTTTATTAGTTATTAAATAGAAAAATATACTTTATCGTAATATACTTTTTTTTGTGTGTGTTTGCAGGTAGGTAAGGGTTTGTCCAAGGATGAGAAAGCTCAGAAACTAGCCCTACAACACTGGCTTGAAGCTGTAAGTACATATCTCTATGAATCTTGAATCAATCGTATAACCTCATCTTAGAGACCATGGTTCTAAAACTCATCTTTTGATTTGGCTCAATCCAATTTTCAGTTGGTTGATAATATAGACTGAATTTGGATGGGAGTCAAGTTGACCTGTTACTGAGATTCAAACACGAATCTTTTGACTCAGCTCAATTTGCTGAGTTCTCTTGTAACATTTTTGTTGAATGTGGGATGAAACTTGATTGTTATAAGAATTTCCAAGGACCTATTTTTTGGGGGTTTTTCACTCAACAAAAGGTAGATTTTATGATGAAAGGTATTTGTCAAATATTGTTGTCAAGATAGGCAGTATTTGGGTCTTCTTCTAACTGAATGACTTCAGGGTTGTGTAAAAATTTTGGGCTTTTGAACACTTCTTGCTTCATTGCAAGAGGAATTGGAATATAGACAGAGTTGTGATATTAACATGTTTCTTTCTTTCTTTGTGTATTGTACAGATTGATCCACGCCATCGTTATGGACACAATTTGCATTTATATTATGACGTTTGGTTTGATAGTGAGAGTACCCAGCCTTTCTTCTACTGGTAAGTACTCTTAATAAAAACCATTTGGCATATCTTACAAAATTGTCTGCAAGTGAAAGCTTGATTCTTGACTTCTATATAAAAATGAAGGTTGGATATCGGAGATGGAAAAGAAGTAAATCTCAAGAACTGTCCGCGGACCGTTCTACAGCATCAGTGCATTAAATACCTTGGACCAGTAAGTATTGGAGTATCTAATAAAGATGTTTAAAGCCATATATTTGCATGATACACAAGTTGATGTGTATGTATACATGCATACATGTGGGTCTCTGCAAAATGTTGTGTATGTGTAATATTCTCATCTTTGTCGTGTGCGTTTGCAGAAAGAGAGAGAAGCATTTGAAGTTATTGTGGATGATGGAAAGCTTGTCTACAAACAAAATGGAACACTACTGGACACTATTGAGGGTTCTAAGTGGATATTTGTGCTCAGCACGTCCAGGGCTCTGTATGTGGGGCAGAAGAAGAAAGGTCTTTTTCAACACTCGAGCTTTCTAGCAGGAGGGGCTACTACAGCAGCTGGAAGATTGGTTGCCCACAGTGGTGTTCTTGAGGTACCCATGAATACATTAATACATTACAGCATTACTCTAATCATATCTATAAACTGTATATGATTTCTTATGCATTCCCTCTCATCTTCTTCAGGCTATATGGCCATACAGTGGTCACTATCACCCAACTGAAGAGAATTTCAAGGAATTCATTAGCTTCCTTGAGGAGAACCATGTAGACCTCACCGATGTTAAGGTAATTGCTCTGAACAATGTGAAATTGTAAACCAGCTACATGATCATCTTCTAAAGTTAGTAACTTCGACAAAAATATCTGATGTTTGCCATTTTTTTCTTCAGAAATGTGCAATAGACGATGACAGCTTCTCTTTCATAGTTACTGGTGAGGTTCCTAGGCCAGAGTCAACAGGGGATTTCACTACAATTGTGCCATCAGCAGATATTAATACAGCTGAAGTCATTGAGCCAACCAAGGAAACCAACAGTGCAACTGATCATCAAGAAGATGATATGTCCAGAATGGAACAACCAGTATATGACTTGGGCAAACGTTTATCGTGCAAGTGGACGACGGGAGCTGGGCCACGTATTGGCTGTGTCAGGGACTACCCTACAGAGCTTCAATTCCGGGCACTCGAGCAGGTCAACCTATCACCCAAGGTCACACCTGGATCCTTTGGAAACTGCGGTCCGATCCCATCACCTCGGCCTAGCCCAAAGGTCCGGCTCTCTCCTAGGCTTGCATATATGGGACTCCCCAGCCCCAGGGTTCCTATTACTGCTGCTAACTAGGCCTATCCAATCACCAAATGGTGAATTGTCTAGGTCTTGGGTTTGGGTCAACTAAGCCTAAAAGGTTCAAAACTTGTGGCTCCCAGCCACAGGGCTCATCTCGTGCCCCACATAAGATTTTTTTTTGACACGGATAACAAATAAAGATCAAGGTGAAGGGACTAACCCAGAATAAATTGTTCCTCAAATTTTTTTTTAGACCTTGATTTTTAGGTCATCTGCTTGAAGTTAACATTTATTTTTTATTTTTTATTTTTTATTTTCTTTTACTGTGGTTGATCCATTCTTTCTTGTAAATCAGCTGTTAAGATGTAATGTTACAGTTTTAAAGGAAATAATATTTATTTTTTCTCAAATTTCTTTTTATTGGTAACCAATGTATCCAAGTTGAAGGTGGGCCCAAATCACTATCCAGAAACTGAATCAACCATTCCTAAGTGATGTGATTTTAATTGAAAAGGAAGCTTGGCAATATTAAAAGCTTAATTGAGAATAAAGGCTAATGAAGTGGAATTTTGGTCTTTTCCCCATTAATTAATCAAACTATCAGTCAAATGAAAAACAACTAGTCCTATTAAAAGTAATTATTATTGTTGTTATTATCATTGTCGTCATCGCCGTCGTCATCGCTATTGTCCTATACCGTTGCTACAATTTTAGGCTATTTAGCTAACTCAGTAAAACTCCAGTTCTAAACTATACCGAGTTTTAAAATGACATTGACATATCCTACATTTGTTCTATCAAGTGAAATGAAACCATTTCATTTTGGTTTGCCATGGTATCTCAGTGCATTTGAGCCCCAACGAAAATGGATTGATTTCCATTCATCATCAAAATATGAATATAACATAAACCATTATATTTTATAAAAAACAATAATATGGATATTTGAATCTTTTTTCTCTCTCGTTTTAACATTGTATGGGTCTTTCCTAACTCGGTCTATGATCTTTTTCTTTGGTTGAAGGGGTTATGCTTTGGAAAGTATTATTAAGATTAGGGAACTTCTATTTCCACCACAGTTTTTTTTCTTTTTATACCCCTTTCTTAATCTCTCCCTCTCACACCTCCGGCAACCACTTTGCAGCCCCTCCGATGGTTACATGGTCATAATCTACGCATAATCAGTAATAAAACTAAAATTTAAAGTATAAATTTAGAGCAACTTAATGAAAATTAGTCTTTTAAAACCTAACATATATATCTTAGAAAACAATTGCGTACAATATATGTTCAACTTTACTAATACATTGAGATTTATGGGGTTCTAAAAAGATAAAACAGAAATTAAGTTCCTAAAAAAAATGTTGGATGGGATGAGAAAGCTAGGGCTTAAAACCATTGGACTGGACCTATTTCGTTTTTATCCAAATCCAGGTCCAAAAATGCATAAGCAATCCGGAGTCAGGTTTGAATCAGATCCATTCATGGGATCCACGAATTGAAACATGGTTTAATCACAAGTCAAGCAAACCTGAGGATTGGATTTTCAATGGTTTAGTTTAAGGAGCTAAGGATTTGGATCAAGTGTCAGAATACTGGGAAGGTTAGATCATCTCCGGTCTTACTGGAGGAGATATCACTTCAATACTAATCAATGCATGACACATAAAGGGTGTCTCGGTGAATACACATGGTTAGAGGAGGATGTTATAGTAAATTTGTAGTAATTAAATACCTTTGTATTTATTAAAGTACCCTTGTCAAGTACCATACGAATGCTAGGTGGGTACTGGGGTGATATCTCCCTCCATTGAGAGTGGAGATGATTTGAACCCGCAACAAATGTTACAAATAGCGTGTGAACAAGGCAAGTTATTTGTATACGGGTGGAAAAGACCCCACATGTTACCCAACCATTGATTCTTTATTGGCAAAAGATCTGCGGTAACCTTTTTCTTTTTACTTTTTATTTTTGTAGCATGAATAAAAAGCCACAAAACCATTTTTTGTTATGCTACAAAAAACTACAAAAATTTACTTACAGCAGACTTCTTTCTCCTTATAAGGTCTCAACTACCCACCAATGACGGGTAGTTGAGACTAGGGCTGTCAATCGGGTCAGGTCGGGGCTACCCGAGGTCAGCCTGAACTTAATTACATGGGCCCAAACTCAGTCTAAACCAGAACTTGGCCCATTTTAAAACCATGGGTTTTGGCTGCCCAAACATAAATATCATTTTTAAATTTGGGATGATAATGGGCCAAAAATTACCCTAAATACTTTTAAAATATGTCTAATTAATTAACTTTGGACTGATAGTGGGTTCAAAACTTCCCTATACTTATTGGGCTAAATTATATCAATTTTTGGACAGGGTCAAGCTAAGGTATATATTATACCTATTTTGGGCCTGACAGGGACCAAGTTCAGGCTGAAACTGAGTCTGCCCAAACTTAGCCCAAATAAAATTTTGGGCCTAAAATATGGGTCCGGGCTCAGCCCAGCCCGAGTTAGCTTGGCTTAGCCCATCAAATTTTAAGGTCAGATGAGTTGGGCTTTAGGCCAGCCCGACCCAATTGACACCATTATCCATCAAGCGTCATGCATTTCACTCTTGCAAAAATAGGGGTGATAGTAAACCTTGAATTTCATAAGGGTTCCAAACATGAACCGGTGCAGTTCAACCATGGCCTAATCACACAAGTCAAAATCATTGATAAAAATCCCAACTGCTTCGATCGTTTGGTCTATTTTGTTGAGCAAATGCCCTGTCCAGGATTTTGTATGTCCTATTGTGTGCTCTACCACAGGTTGACACGTGATGGTTTTTTGAATTTGGTGTCTTTTTTAAGTAGGGAGCAAATGTTCATTTGAACACTTTATTTTAATTATTTTATGGTTTTAACCCTATATATCTCATTTTTATGGGTACCTATTTTTTCACTTAAAAACTGTTTTTACAGCCTTAACCATATGCACCCAGCCTTTGTGTAAGACATGGTTGGACATACAAAATCCTGGACAGAACATTTGTTCCCTTTGTTTTTTCTTGGTAAGTAGTCCCTTTAGTTTATCATAGAATCAATTGTTTCTAAATGTTCTAAAAAAGATCCAGTTTCGAGTTGAATTGAAGAGTGTAGGCATTGAATTTGATCGGATGAATTAAAGAAAACTTAAATAACTAGCGTTGGAAGGTGAAGAGTCTAATACATGGTAGGTTATAGAGCTGACATGGAGAAAATTATTGAACATGGGCCGATCTAGAGTGTTGCCCATCAAGTAAAAGTAACATATTTTATGCATAAAATCATGAAGGGGATGGATTGGGGAGAGAAGATCCTCTACTACAGCTAAAGCCTGACGTCGTCTGTAAATCAACACTAATCCAAAAAAAGTAAAAATCATCCATCTGGCTAGGATTGTTTTACCTTATTCACAAATGAAACAAGATGTAATAAAATCAACAATCAAAATGAAGTAAGAAATCATGCACAACATAAGTTTTATGTAGAAAACCCCAGTAAGAAGAAGAACCATGGAGTTGCAAAGAAAACTTTCATTATCTAGAAGAAACCTCATCCAAAAACAATTTACAAGTTTCAGAAACTCTCTCTATATGCAATCCTAGCACAAAAACATATAAATACCCAAAAACCTTAATATATATGCGGATACGGTATGGATCCGATTTGGTTCATAAAAAGGGGTCACAATTTTTTTTTTTTTTTTTTTTTTTGAAGGATAAAAAATTTCCATATTTGGCTTTTTCTTCAAGTTATAACCGGGTTAGATTTCGGGTTGAATTCCTGATATTAACCCAACAAATCAAACTTCATACACTACACATCCATACCTTAAGTTGTAATAGATGATCCACGCTCTGGATTGAAGGTTTTAGTAGTATGGTTTGTTTTTTTTTTTTGGGTAACTAACATGAGAATCATCTATTCATGCTTGCCATACCCTCTATATACTGCAACAGAAATAATTCTCTTTTATAGGTAGTTTTCGAATTCAAAATTTTGAAATTTCAAAAGATCAATTTTAATAAAGAGAAAAAAAGTCCAATATATAGTGAGATATGGAGTTCATGTGGAACTAGTCATATTGCTGATTCAAAAGAATCTTATTTGACATATATCTACCACATCATCTCTCTATAGGAGTTTGGTGCAAGGGAAATCTAGACAACCCACCTAATAAAACAATTCACCAATATAATATTATATTGTTGAATATAGCTCACTTTAGCATATTGTTGGCACAGTGTTTCCAATATGTATATATATTTGTGGAAAAGGAAAATGGAATTAGACAGAAAAGAGAATAATTAGAAGAGTTGAGGTCATTGGATATAGCCTGCTCCAACCGGGAGGGGGAGTTTGAATCACACGATTAAGACCTGAGTTGCTTAAACTTTCCTTAGCTATACAATGAAGCCATGTTTGGTTGCCTTGAATAGAATAGAAATGGAAAGAAAATAAAAAGAAAAAAATTACTCAAGAAAAGAAAATAATTTTTTTGTAATGTTCTATCCTTTTCCTATGGCTGCTTGGTTGCCATAAGAAAAAAGAAAAAAGAAAAAAGAAAAGCTCCTCTATTACAAATTTCACGTGAAAGTGAGGTTTTTTAGGCAAGAGTTGTGTGAAAATACAGTGCCTTACTGGAATTGTTCCACCTGTGAATACGAAGAGAATTTATATAACAAAAAAAGATTTTTTGAGTAGGAAACAGCTCTGACCTTAAAGTCTCATCATCTTGCTTGCATTGCCATGCAATTGACACCCTAAAAAACACCCACCTAAATTCGAAGCAAATGTTCTGTGATGAAAATGCCTCTATATGGTCTTTTTGGGGAATGTGCTATACATAACCGACAGCAGGACAATATGGATAGGACTAAGTCAGGAGAGGATCTGAATTTGTGGTGGATGGGTCTCATCTCAGTGGATTATCCTTTTCATCTTGTGTTTAGTAAAGCAGGCCCCGTTGTGACCACTCTTTTATGGACATAAAAAAGAAAATGACAATAAACTGACCAATATAATGGGGGCCTTTAAATCATAAACAGTACAAATCTGATTGGTTGTCTTTAGCGAGGGATGAGAAAAATGAAGAAAAATAAGTTTTACTCCTTGATTAATTGCAATCATAAATAATAAGATGAGAAATAAAGTATGTTTTAGGAATTAAAATAATAGGTTTAAATTTGCACCAAATAGGTGCGATTTATCGGGACTAAAATTTTAAGAAAGCTAAGGAAAAGACTAGGAAAAAAGAGGCTTGGATTATGTGCAAATGAATTTCGTGTGAACTGTGCAAATATAGCACAAGAGGGGTTAACACATCAGTACCGAAAAGTGATTTACACTTTTTTGGGGGCACTTATCATTTTTCAGCGTTGATGTGTCCGCACCCTGGTGCTACTGACACAGTTCTCACGAGATTCATTTTCTCCTAATTTTTTTCCC
>JAOXJP010000015.1:9157192-9171701 GCA_025762735.1 Platanus orientalis | reverse complement strand
GGGATCCTTCTGGGATTCTTATCCTTAGGCTATGGGGCCCAGTATCCTTATTTAAGTCAAACTAGAATAAGGACACCATGTCTTTTGTTAATTACAAACTGGCACACCACTAATTGCAATAATTCCTGTTACATATTGCAACTAAACTTCCAAAGATAAGAAAATAACAATGAGGCCCTTCTTTATAGATATTTCACAAATATGTCCTTCAACTTCATAATATTCCTTAATGACCTATAGGATGATAAAATAATCCTTGTCTAATCCCTATGGTCATTAAAACATTATCATTAGAAACTTAATGAATCAATTGGACATTTGAAAACATTTATTTGACAAAATCATTTTTTAAATTAAATATATAAATTATAATATAGTTTTAAAAACATTTGACAAACAATTTATCAAGAATCACTAGTTAGATTTTTTTATCTAATTAAATCACATATTTCCTAAATTGAATATTCTCCGACTTAAAGGCAATGGATTCTTCTTTGGGCATTTGCATCTTCTAAAGTATCATGTAGGCTATCCAAACTACCCATGATATAGTTTTCAATTAGGCATCACTGGTTGGTAGCTCAAAATAATTATCATAATGACTTAAAGAAACACAAACCCCTCAGGTTTAAGGACGAGTCAGTAAATATGAATTACACTTATCTTGACAGTAATGTTTTACCAAGTGTGTTCATAATAGAACCCTTTAATGCATTTATATGATGCACCCACATGCAAGCTTAGAGTCTCACTCCAGTGACTGAGATTACATCATTTCACCATATGACAGCTCTACATGTAGCAGCCCTATAAGTGATGTGTTCAACATCACCCACAGCTGTAAACTTTCAGGTCTACAAGAGTTGGATTGTCATATCTTTCCACACATTCTAATATGTCTGACATGTTACCTAAGGACCACCTATCTCATCTCATGAGATCAAATAATTACCCATATAAAGAAACAAATACATGTGATTATCGAATAAATAGTTATTATTAAATAATTAATTAATTAATCTTGCATATATTTTATGTGAATAGCTTTGTCAAGGCACACATTTCCAACATATTGTGCATCAACTTGAGCCTATAATCCTTCCAAGAGGGTGGCACGATTATAACAATAACTTGATATGTCAGGGGGAGTGGCATGCTGGCAGCAAAGATCGAATCAACTATCTTTTGTAACTCTTTGATCTACTCAAGAATGGACCTATCATCAACCATCTTATATTCTAATTAGTTATGTACTTGGTACTTCTGGTTATCGAACTCCTCACCAAGATAGACCACTCTTAGGGCTTTCTAGAGCTCCCTAACAGTATCCAAATTATTGGAGAATTGTTTCAAAAAATCATCAGCCAATGACTCTAAGAGGTGATAACTGCACGTTCTATCATCACGATTCCATTTCTCCTTAGCTTTGTCATCCACTTTAATTTCTGCTTCAGTGGCTCCAGGAGGGCCAAGGTATACGGGAGGTTCATCAAACAATGCATACTTGATTTCAAGATGTTTAAGCCAATACAAGATTCGATGTTTCCATCTCTTGAAATTCTTTCCATTGAACTTATTGGCGTTTGAACCAGGACCAAAGGGTTCACGTTCGCGCTCACGCTTGCAGCGGGAGTAGACATATCTTCAAATAGTTTAATTTGTGAATTCAATAATTCTAATTAATTTGTTAATTTCACAATCTTAAAATCCAAGTAATTTTTATTTAATAAGATTAAATCCGAGTAACCCGAGACATAGAGGTGTCATTAATGTGTTTCTTAAAAATAGTTGAGGTCTGCCACAAGATTATGCAAGGGAGTGTACCAAGCTACCTTTAAGATACAATTAAGTTCGGAATCAACTCCTAGTCTCTCGAAGGGCTTGCATTGCCCAATAGAGATGTATGATACCTCCCAATATAAGTTATTGCCCTTCTAAAGTCAGGTGTTAAAAAATGTCCATTAAAACTTGTCCCAAGTTTCTGAAAATTTTGGCAAAGTCCTCCTTATCTAGTTATTAAACATATGTGAAAAACTGAGTCAAGAAGACAATGGTACCACCATTAACCAAGTAGAAGTTCTTCTATGTAAACACACTTAGTTGAGGTGGCTTTCAACCCAAGGAGGCCAAGCAATGCTCCTCAAGGGAGATGTTGATCCAAGGGTTGTGTAACCAAAAGGAAAGAAAAGAGAAAGAGAAAGAGGACTTCAGTCGCAACCTATTATCCTTCTTCTTCTTTCTTTTCTTCTTCTCTATTATCTGTTGTTAGCCCATTTGTTGCCTTAGTCGCAAGTGGGTTCACAAGCCCATTTTCCATCATTTTATAGTTATGATGGGCTCTTATCCCATCTCACCAACCCCCTTATACGTGTCAAACTTTGGGTGGGCATCAATATGCCCCAAATATGGGTGACTAGGTTCCCAAGCAAGACGTGGGCTTACTTTACTTGCAACCTTCCAACTCGACACCCGCACACACCCATACTCATGCAAGTGTGCATAAGGTGCTACTACACCTTCGCAACCCAAGAGAGAGAGTGTTCTCTCAAAATACACAAGAGGTATGGGGATGTATTCTTATGTACTATTTTATAAATTCTCTCCCAACCGATGTGAGATTATTTGAAAACAAAGAATAAAAACAAAATTTTGAAAATAGATACAATAGAGTTGTTAAATAGCCTTCGTTTTCAATAGTGACATGGATCGACTCTAGTAATCTTATGAAGCCTTCACACACTCATTAGTCAAGGTCAACCAATAATTCCATCCTCAAAGCTCAAAAGGCCCTATTGGCATATCAGACATATTCAGAACACCAGTTGCACTTGGGAGGCAAGCATCAGGGTCTAGGAGGCTCTCAAGCTCAGGTCCCTTGCGAACAAGTAAGATCTAGCAATTCACATAAGATAAATTACATTCAGGTTATAGGCAAAGATCCCCTTGAGTTTGTCAAAGTCCCTTTCAGAAGAATAACTTGTGACCCAAGTATTAAGGTTCACATTTAGAACCTTAGTGACAGTTTTTGTTCCACAAATATCGATATGAAATGTGTTTACCCCACTTTCTTAAATCTAGTCTGTAGAGAAAGTGTGAGAATGGAGGTTAAGAAAAAATGGGAGGTTACCCAACTTCTCAAAACCAAACTACATATAGTTGGTCCAATGATCACCCATAACCGCTCGAGGAAATGGCCATGAATCCAAAATATGACTAACTATCTATAATAACTACTCGAGGTAGTGACCATGAAGCGAAATTACCCATAACCACTCGAGAAAGTGGCCATAAAACCAAAATATGGCTAACTACCCATAATAACTACTTGAGGTAATGGCCATGAAGTCAAACTACCCATCACCGCTCGAGGTAGTGACCATGAAGTTAAACTACCCATAAACGCTTGAGGTAATGGCCATGAAGCCAAACTACCCATAACCGCTCAAGGTAGTGGCCATGAAGTTTGAAAAACTACCCATGGAGTTCTATAAATTGTGGTTGAGAAGAAGAAAACAATCATCATTAGCAATATCTTTTATCTATAGCAATAGCATTAGAATAGATGTAGTATTAGTAGCTTAATCCAGTAATGATTCAAAGTCTTGTATTGGGCTATTCAACTATACTGTAGAACCAAATTCAACGAAGTTCTTCTAAGAGAAGGACATCGGCTAATCTGTCTTATTCGAAGAATCAGATTCAACGAGGTCCTCCTTCAACATTAGAAGGACAGTGGTTAATCTGCTTGTTTGAAGGTATCTTTGTAATTAAAATTGTACTTTACACTTACAATTTAGTGAATTTTTCTTTCTATTATCAATCTTGGGTGACATTGTTCTATTATAAAAGTCCTCCGTCTAGAGGCATTACCGAACCTGAACCTTTTGATAACCCAAATTAGAAGAACCCACCCATGGTTTAACTCATAAGTAAAAGAATTTTTGTTGGCAACCATAGTGGGAGAATGATTTAGATAGCACCCAAAAAAGATAAACACCCGGCTAACTCGAATGAAAATGATATAGATGACCTATCTCGAAACCTCGAGGGCAAGTTTGATGATCTTGCTGAGAGAATCGAAAAGGGATTCCAAAGAATGTCAGAGATTGTAGCTAATGTCTTAATTAGAGCACTCCAGCCTATTGTAGAGGCCATTCAACTTAATTGAAACCTCAATGCCAGAAGTAGCGGAATAACTATGGGAACAGAAATCTCAAAGGCCTCGAATGGGCTCGGGGAGCAAGATAGACCTCTCGATTACTCAAAAGAGCCAATGGTCGAAAGTTTCTCAGTACCACCTCATTGTGAACCAGTTACGGTTCCAGCAGGGGGATCAACACAAAGATTTCAAGGTTTTGTGGCATTTCCTATTGGATCGAGTATGCCAATAAGGCCCAAAAGGCTCGAGGTCCCTAAAAACCTTGAGTTCGAGTCAAATGGAGGGCATCGATAAACAAGAATATAGAGGCCTTGAAAACCCAGATTATCAGTATGATCGATGCAAGTCGTATGGAAGTGTAAATGCATATGGACCATATGGTACACTGACAGACCAAAATAACCCTCACTACTGGCTTTACAAAAGCCCAAGACAACAACTCGATAACTCGACTTATGAACCAAATATTTTACCTCAAAATTATTTGGTCATTTTCCTTGAGCATATATATGACCCTAACTTCGGAAGAACAATAAGGGCAGTTCATAAAAAACCATACCGTGAGTGGATTGACAAGGAAAATTGTCTCCAAATTCATTCATGGGATAAGATTTCATTTGAGGTAAAGAAGGAAGATGGCGCTTCGAAGGATCATGGTCATTGGCAGCTAAGAAATACACATGTTTGGTTTTTTATTCAAACCAAACACATGTGGGGGCATTTGTTTACCCCACTTTCTCAAATCCAATCTATAAAGAAAGTGTGAGAATGACGGATAAGAAAAAATGGGTGGTTAGCCAACTTCTCAAAACCAAACTGCATACAGTTGGTCCCATGATCACCTATAACCGCAAGACGAAGTGGCCATGAAGCCAAAATATGACTAACTATCCATAATGACTCGAGGTAGTGGCCATAAAGCTAAACTATCCATAATCGCTCAAGGAAGTGATTATAAAGCCAAAATATGGCTAACTACCCATAATAACTACTCAAGGTAGTGGCCATAAAACCAAATTATCCATAGCCGCTTGAGGTAATGACCATGAAGTTAAACTACCCATTACCGCTCGAGGTAGTAGCCATAAAGTTTGAAAAACTATCCATGGAGTTCTATGAACTGTGACTAAAAAGAAGAAGACAATCACCAATCAACCATCATCAACAATATTTTTTATCTATAACAATAGCATTAGAATAGGTATAGTAGTAGCTCGATCCTGTAGTGATTTGAAGTCTGTATCAGGTGATTCAACTGTACTGCAGAACCAAATTCAAGAAGTTCTTCCAAGAGAAGGGAATCGGTTAATCTGTGTTATTCGAAAAATCAAATTCAATGAGGTCCTCCTTCAACATTAGAAGGACAATGGCTAATTTGTTTGTTCGAATGTATTTTTGTAATTAACATTGTACTTTGCACTTGCAATTTAGTAAATTTTCCTTTTTTTTTTTGTTATTAATCTTGGATGACATTATTCTATTGTAAAAGTCCTCGGTCTAGAGGTATTATCGAAGTCGAACCCTTTTGATAACCCAAATTAGAAGAACCACCCACAGTTTAACATATAAGTAAAATAATTTTTGTTGGCGACCAACAAAATGCACTTGCATATAAATCTCTCCTTGATGGCAATCCTGCTGCTCAGAGCTACAAATGCAGCAATCCCTGTCTGCACATTACCACAATAGATGTGCACAACCATTTTTTATGTCAAACCGTTCACTTTGGTTGTGCACAAGTCCTAACAGGACACAAGCTGAAAGGACAGGATCCTGAACCCCCATGTTGAGGTGTCTTGATTTGAGAAAAGTTTCCATTGTCCGATTGAGTTCCGGCCTTATTAACATGCCTTGTTGCATGGTTGTTGTGAAATGATTTAAGGACCATCTTTCCCTCTTTGTGTATGGGAAAATGTCGGCAGTTGTAACTAAATTATATAAAGAACACATTCAACTTTCAAAATAGTACAATGGTGAGTAAAAGTAAATGTGGAAAGTTTAAGACTGCCACATAATTAGACCCATACCACAGCAGAAGTCAATATAATGATTTGTGGAATGTTATTTCTTTTAGAGAGGCGATGCTGCAACCATCTCTCCTATAGAGATGTTGGCTGAACAATCGACATGCATTGCAAAGCATTTGGAATCGCAAATCATAAATACATTGGTCATTCAATACCTGCAAATTTACTTTCTTTGAGATGGTGCCCGTGGAGTGAAGCTTTACATGTTTTGGGGTTACATTAATAGTGAAGATAACGGCCATTATAACAGGATAACAGTTGGTGTACCATAAGAACTGAATTAAAACTGTTCTTCTAAGTTAAAACCTAGATTATTTACTTTTGGGTAAACTAAACCTATAGTGTTTAGGTGTTGAAATATTGCAACACTGGAGCAATAGTTGAAACTGTACGAATGTAACCTATATATAGGCTGAAAGAACCATGTTGGCTGAAGATGCCAGCTTGCCAAGTTGGTAAAGTCTCTGGGTGCTGTACCACAGACCTGGGTTCAAAACCCATCTTCACCTACTTACCTATCAACCAAAAAAAAAAACCATGTCGACTTCTTCGATAGAGTTGAACTGTGATTCTGTTGAAGCAGCCAAATGAAAGAATAAAAAATAAAACAAAAATTGAAGAAAAAAAATGATTAATCTGAACAATGATTGACTATGTAACCCACCCAAGAAAGGGCAAAACAAAAGATTGTCATACAATGGAATTCATATGTTTTCCATTTTGATTGGCAAGCTTCTACCTACAAGTGATAGGCTATAACTGCCTGCAAGAATTTAGAATAATCAAATCATATTTCCACCATACAAAATATACTGCTACTACCACTCCATCTACTATCTTATATGCCTGCTTCTCTTCCTAATCTCTCTCTTAGCATTTTTACTCCCATGTATCTGCACCTCACCAAAAAAACATCATGTTAACTACACAATGAAAACAAAATTAACCTAGTAAAGATATATATATACAAGTGAAAAAGAAATGAATTTGTGTGTTCCCACAGACACTGTCGCATGTTTAATGGGCAAAGGATCCTTAAAAAACCCGGCGGCAGGCAGTGGTGTATAGGGTATGACATGTTGTCAAAATTTTGAAACTCCCTCCCAAAATTCAAAACCGTGTGTGTGCTGTCTTAAATAAGGCAATTAATGGCCTCTCCTAAAACCCTAAGGTTGTAAGAGAGGTTAGAGTTAATATACTTGATTTTAATACTCCCCCTTAAGAGGAATACTCCTGGATAGTGGACACACTGACACTGCAAGAGAAAATAGGTGTGAGACCCAGGAGGATTTGAACTTGCAACCTAAAACCTGATCCAATACTATCTTAAACAAAACAATTATCAGTCTCTCATAAAACCCTAAGATTATAGAAGAGGTTAGAGTTAATTTACTTGATTTTAATACTGTGAACATTTCTTTTTAAATTGCAGAGGATCCTTTGCCTGTTTAATGACCTTACCTGCCCATCATCATGACTGTGGCTTGAGGGTTGGTTCCAGGAGAGTCGGTGAATGTTGAACTGTCGATGACACGAATGCCATCGACACCGAGGACCTTATAATCGGGGTTCACCACCTTGCCCACATGGCAGCCACCATGGTAGTGCCAGATAGTGACCACTGTATCCTTACAGAACTGCTCTAGGCACTTTGTATCGTTGGTATGCTTGGGTATCAGATTCACATTAGCCTTGGCGCTCATGTTAAGCAGCTTCTCCCTAGTGTACCTGTCACTATTTATGAGCTTCGTGAAGTTTTTTGTCTGGGCGATCTTCGCCATCAGACGAATGCCATAGACGCATCGCCGTAAATCTTGAGGATGGCTGAAGTAGTTGAAGGTGACAGTCGGGTTCTCGTCGGCGTTGGTACTGTTCAGGCTAAGCTGGCCGGTCGAGAGCGGTTTCATGATCTTCTCAAGAATGAAACCACCCATGAATGCCTCAATTGGTAGCTCCTGTTTGCGTTCCATGTAGGCTTGGATGGCTTCTTGGGTCCTTTGCTTGGGTGGAATGGTGGAGAGCTGCCCAATCTGGTCGTGCCATTATACAACCATCAATTAACTTTACACAAATCTTCTAACTCGTCTTATAAATGGCTATAGTTAGTTTTGAACAAGCTAGTCTTGATTTGAAGGGTGACATGGTGTCACCGTTCAAAAGTGTTCTAAATTTG
Organism: Platanus orientalis; assembly: GCA_025762735.1. Taxonomy (NCBI): domain Eukaryota; kingdom Viridiplantae; phylum Streptophyta; class Magnoliopsida; order Proteales; family Platanaceae; genus Platanus; species Platanus orientalis. The sequence goes on along the minus strand of JAOXJP010000015.1, from coordinate 9,163,342 downwards.
TTTTGGAAATGTGATAATGAAGCTTCCATGTCTCGGATCAGCTGGATAAGAATTACGACTGAATTGATCCTTAACTGGTTAGAAATTTTCAGGTATAGTCTAAAGACCCAAAATCCACCACCTTATAACATGATTAATGAGTTTGATAAACTCAGCAACTTTGGTAACAGATTATATATCTTTTTGAGTTCATCCAAACTCAATAATTCCCTCTTTTATAGCCATGATTTCAAGGATCGGGCATTGTAGTACCTGAGAGTTACGGTGTATTGTAGGACCATGATTTAGTCCCTAGTCCCACATTGCCTAGCTGTGAAGGAAACTTGTGCTTATATGTGGGTCCAAAGTAATAGAACTGGATTAGCTTCACTATGTGGGTTGTCTTAAATAAAGCAATTAACTATCTCTCCTAAAACCCTAAGGTTGTAGAAGAGGTTAGAGTGAATATAAGTAATATATTTCAACACTCCCCCTCTAGAGAGCACTCCCGGACCATAGATTGTGCATACATGTGTACATAGAGGCATGAGACCAAACAATATGCATACATGTGCACAAAGAACCCAGGAGAATAATTGCATCAACAGGAGATTTGACCTCGCGACCTAAAACCTGCTCTGATACCATTTTAAATAAAGCACTAAATTGTCTTTCCTAAAACCCTAAGGTTGTAGGAGAGGTTAGAGTTAGTAGACTTAATATATTTCAACAGGTTGGACTCCACATAAGGACGTGTTGCCCTGAAGGGGGTGGACTGTAAGACCCTGAGAGATACGGTGTTCTCTAGGGCCATGGTTTAGTCTCACATTGTCTAGCTGTGAAAGAAACTTGTGCTTAAATGTGGGTCCAGGGTGTTACAGTCGCGACTAATCTGATCCACAATCTGATCACAATTTGCCGATCATCATGGATCATGCAATCCGGTTCAGAGGTGGATGATCTGTTCCACTGATCCGAGTTTTAAAACCATGTTCATAACCACTCAAGAAGTTGGCTGCCACTAACCTCTGCTGACATGATCCCATGGTGGCTGTAATGGATGCTATCCAAGGACTGGCTGAATCCACTGCTACCCTCGATGTATACACCCATTTTCGTAATCCCTACAGTTTCAATAAGCGACTGCTGGACTGGTTTTTTTGTGGGTACAAATATGCAGTTCAAGGGGTTGTCGGACATCCCTTTTCCGACGAATTCATTGTCAAGCACCACAGATATGTTCATCTTCTTCAGGTCAGCTTTCGGACCAATACCACTTAGTAGTAGCAGCTGAGGACTACCCATGGCACCCGATGACAAGATCACCTCACTCTGTTCATTCTTTGCAATAAACGCTTGATGCAGGTTCCCATTCTTGTCTTTGAATATGACTCCTACAGCCTTGGGCTGCTTCCCTGTTTTAAGAATGCAAACCCTACATCATTAGTTTCCTTATGTTGAAATATAATAAGTATATTAACTCATCTCTCTCTTATCACCTTAGGGTTTTAGGAGAGACGATTAATTGTTTCTTCTTTTTTGTAAGGCCACTTGGGCTTACAACCGCTACACATTTTGTGGAACCTGATGTTACTGATGATCCAAGAAAGTACTGGTGATCAAGCGATAACTCCGCCAAGTCATGTTTCTATGTGGTGATAGATTAACCACAATATTCTTGAGGGTATTTATATGTATTTTTCTACGACTAAACATTTTTATGCATATTTTCTTCTAGCATAATGAAACTTCTATGGTTTGTGGTCTTTTTTTGTCCGATGTGGGGTTTTTCACGTAAATCATGTGGTCTTGCGGTGTTCTTGTTTGATTACTATTGCATCCCAAGATTGTGGATTAAGTAAATCCCTAACAAGACAAGCATTAACCTAATCCCTAATCCATTGGGGATGTTGCCTAGGGGACTTGAAACCATGTTTTCAAGGATAGGTCATGACGGATCTCATCCACATGCAATCTGATCAAGATTTGCCAATCATCATGGATCAAGAGATTTGAAATGATCCCGGATCAGGATCAGAGGTGCATGATCCGTTCCACTGAACCAAGTTTTAAAACCATGCTTGAAACCCCTAACAGGGCAAGCATCAAGCTAATATATTGTGGATACTGCCTAGGGGCCTTGAAACCCCTACCTCTCCCTTCATCTTCTCCTTTGGAGAGGAGAGACCATACCACAACCAAGTCAGCTAGAGATGGTTTAGGTTAATTGCTTTATTTAAGATGGTATCAGATCACGGTGAGGAGTTCAAATTTTCCTGTGGACACAATTATTCTCCCGGCCTCTTTTTAGACATAATGTATCTTAGGGTTTTCGGAGAGACGGTTAATTGCTTTATTTAAGATGTTATCTCATGTATATGTTTCGGGGTTAATTAAAAATTGGCCTCTTCAAACTATGCTACATTTACCTTTTGTATCAAAGACGATCTTTTGCACCGTTGCATGAACCAAGACACTCAGATTCTCAGGATTCGCAGAAGCCAGTAGATCTGCGGCGGTGTGTCGGCGGCCATGCTTGTCGAAGATGCTTCCTCCAACCTTAGTCCCGTAGATGTGGTCGAACGTGAATCCATTAAAAGGTGAAATTCCAACTTCCAGAAGACCATCCCTCAGCGCCTCCTGCCATGGTGCTAGCTTGGGCCAGTGAACTATTTGATTCTCTATCCATGGGTATGACTCGTTCACCAACTCACCATCCCAACCAGCTTTCTTTATGTACCTGCAAACCATGAATAAATTTTAACATCCAATACAAACTCTCTCTCTCTCTCTCTCTCTCTCTCTCTCTCTCTCTCTCTGGGTAATTATCAGTTAAGTGGAACTCAAAAAATGGTTCCCCATCCATTGTGAAAACTGGAGACTTGGGATTGTATGCAACAAAATAGAAGAGAGAAAGCAATGCAATCACAAAAAGAAGACTATGATTTAATGTGGCTCTGACTTGAAGCCTACGTCCACGGGCAAAAACGCAAAGAGCTTTCACTATGAACAAAAACAGATATTGCGGGTCAGATCCGGACCCCAAATTGGGTCAACAAAACGGATCCAAAAATTCATATTTGAGCTTATATTTGGATCACTGTCTGGGTTACATCTCGGTTTGAATACAAAACATTAACCCAACAGGAGAAATGGGTTATCCAAACCTAGTCTGACCAGTGAACAAATGGGTGAGGGAAAAGTAAAAAAGAAAATAAATAGAACAGATGAGGATAGTATATACTATATACAAACAAAACTAAGCGAAGGAGGAAAAAAAATCAATTTATATAGAAGAAAAATATGTCTCTCTATTAATGAGCATACTATGTATATAAGTGTCACATTTCTAATGTCATGGGGTCAACCAGTCCAACTTGCCATACTAATCGAATCAACCCGGCTGAGCCAATTTCCCATATGCAACCCCACAAAAACCCAAAAGGCAGCATTTTTCAGAGGGAAAAACTTGTGAGACAGAAACTTCATCTTTTTTGTAAAAGACAAAGTAACTTTTAAATAGAGTTGTAAACTTGAGCCAATGAAACAAAGATAGCTCTACAGAGATGGAAACAAGTCCAGAGTCACTACATGGGTAACTTTGCAGCCAAACACTAACTAGGAAATAGAATGATAGCACCAACAGGTCAATTATGATCCTAGAGAGGTCTTAGAGTACACCATTATACTTAGAATGAGAGAGCACGTCCGTAGGATGGCCCTTTTGCACCAACCAATTAACCTGCTCCATGGCTCACTAGTCACAATCACCTCTCATTTTAGTGAAACAGACAATTCCTCTGGAAGGGAGAAGTTATTAGAGCTGGTTGACCGGTGAGCCAGGAAAGAAGGTGAATTGAATGCCACATGACGATTGGGATCAGCATGCAGTAGAGTTCATTTCATCTCCAGACTGACTGGAGGGATACCATGCCAGAGCAAATACAACATGAGACACAAGACGGACAATGGGTCCATTGGTAAAATAACAGTACTTTTAGCTGTTGTGTAATTATAGAAGTACCCTTTGTCAGGCGTGCACTCATCCATTGATTGCTACTGGTGTAACATCTCAATGCAATAGACCGGAGATGGTTTGAACTACGGATGAGGGCCGCAAAGAGAGCATCCGGTCTAGATGAGGGCCATGCAGGATTACCCTTTTATTCGCAAGGACAAAGAGGAATTCAATTGCACTCAAGGCTCAACCTCCACATTTACCCCCACAACCCAACTCCACACAAAATAAGTGGGTTAAAGTTGACTGTAAACCTGTTTCAGGTCAAAGTGGGTCAAAGTGGGCTAACCCACTTTGACATGATTGATAAATGGATTGGGTTCGGTTTGACCCTCGTACATCCTCAATTTGACACCACATATCTGACCCACCAACACATTACCGCATAACACACAAATCCAGTACGAACACAGCACAAAATATGCGGGTTAGAGTTGTCTGTAAACGTGTTTTGGGTTAAAACAGGTCAACCCACTTTGACACATTAATAAATATGTCGGGTTCGGGTTCAGCCATATAGTTTATATGATATACCCTTATCTCAACACGATATGAAAACGACCCACCGACACAAATTGCCACCCCTACCTACTGCCTCCCTTTCATGTTAATGCAAGCTGCTCAATTCCCTTGCTCTTTTTTAATCTTTTTTGCATTAGTCACGCAAAATTAGCTTAACTCTATATCTTAAGAAAGTGCAAGTCTATCCCCCTCGGCCCCTCCTCCCCTCCCCAGCGTGGGTGGTTGTAACATGATGGTGAAAAGGCAGAGGGTAATCCCTCCGGCAGCATTCTGCTGTTATTCAATGTTGGCTGCCTCTCTCCCGCTAGTTGTGCAGGTTCCGCTGTGAGGCGGCTGTCTGGGGATCACCCTGCTAAAAAAATAAAAAATAAAACAGAATGTGTGCCATGCTCTTCCATGAGATGATCTAGCTTTGTGCTGTGGAATCTATAAAAGATGGTAGATAGATAGAGAGCCCCGTGGATTAGCTGATAGCAATGTTAAGAGTGCCATTAATAATGATGGGACATAAACCTTAAGACGCAACTCTTCTTAGTTATTTGAAAAAGAGACTAAGAGAGTGACTGAATTGATGTTGCAAGAGTGTTTCCTTTCCCTCAATTTATGTCAAGAAAAAATTTTAATTTTGCATATTTAAGATAGGGACAGAATGCCTACCAAAGTTAGAACTGGGGCCAAATCATGAGAATTGGCAACTTCCCCTCTCTCTCTCTCTTTGGTTAGGTAACTAGTGTTTCCCTCTTTACAGCCTGCTTTTTATGTCCCTATCCAATCTCTCTCTCTCTCTCTCTCTCTCTCAAACAATCACAATTTAAAAATAGAATAAAACAATAATTTTTAAGTGCAGTGTATGGCTGCAAAAAGGTAGTTATAAGATCAATTGTGTCCCAAATTCTTAGTCTCAATTGTGTCCCAAATTCTAAGATTTCTAGTTATGAAGGGGTTGGATAGTCTTGATCAGGTTAGACAACTCAATCGGAAAGTTGATTAGAATTCTAATGGCGAAAGAAGAAGAAGAAGACAATCAATGCTGAGCTTGGCTATGCAATGCAAATAGAAAAAGGGAAACCACAATATAGAGTCTTCAACAGTGGTTATAAGATCAGACCATGTCTGATGGATGGGTACAGACATCATACACGAATGAAATAAAGTTTAATATATACCATACAAAGTTCGGTGAGGTCATGGAGTTCAATGCACCATGTGTTATCATAAAAAAAGGTGGAAAGACATTAAAGAAGATTATGCGATGGGCAGTATTGCACAATAAATCATCTATGAGGAACAGAACATTAACCAGATGCACAGATGATTCATGCATTATCAAAATAAAAAAATAAAAAAAAATCATCTTGTTACCTCAAGATTGAAGCTGCACGCTGTAACACCCTTCAACTTAGCTCACGGTTAGAAATTTTCTCTTGCCGAACTGGTGGAAAGACATTAAAGAAGATTATGCGATGGGCAGTATTGCACAATAAATCATCTATGAGGAACAAAACATTAACCAGATGCACAGATGATTCATGCATTATCAAAATAAAAAAAAATAAAAAATCATCTTGTTACCTCAAGATTGAAGCTGCACGCTGTAACACCCTTCAACTTAGCTCACGGTTAGAAATTTT
>JAOXJP010000015.1:9137988-9149258 GCA_025762735.1 Platanus orientalis | reverse complement strand
CGTTTCTACTCCTATTTTGGCTAAACTTGCATTCCATATATTCTGTCTTAGTCCGGCTTATCCTAAAACCCTTTGATGCCAAAGACCAATATGAAAAAATAAATATGGCATCTAAAAGTTTATCCTAAACCAAAAATATTTATATGGAAAGTCTGTAAAGGAGCCATAGCAATTTCAGCATCTAGTTACCAGAGCCTTTCCATTGAAACCCATTTTTTATTGTAAAATCCAGTGAAAAAAGAAACACTTGAATTAGAAAGTTGCACTCCCTTGTGCCAGAAGAGATCTCAGTCAACAATTGGGGTATGCTGAAGTGACATGTAGACCTTTACAATGAACTCGTACCATGCAGTATGAAGTATTGAAATAACACCGTCAATAGTTGTGTATTCACTGAAGTGAAAGCATCACGCATTTTCAACCTGTACTAATATTAATTATATAGAAGAATTCAATTAGGCATCCTGATTGAGGACTTCAATTATTTAGATGAAGAGGGGTGCAAGCTGCTGCCTTGCTATATAGCGCAACAGTTGAGGTCCTTTAGTCAATGGAAACTCAATATACTGGACTGAAACATGTAAAACGGAATTCTGAAAGGCACGGTGATGATGAGGACTTGATACCAGCTCTGACAAAAGTTATAAATGGAAGCAGGCTGTATAGCAGGAACCTCTCTTGTGTTTAATATATCTGATGCTATTGAGGGCATATCAGCTTTGAGATTGAAAAGAGTGGATTCGCTGACAGTCAAGGCTGTCAGGTAGAGTGCCAATATTAATGGATCTCCACAAGAGATTAGTGTGGTGGAGGCATCAAGGATAGGGAATATTTCAGGGTTACAGTGGTTTAGATGATCTTGTTAGTACCTTTAATTGTAACATATCTTCCTTCTGAGAATGGTTATTAAAAAATGGAGCAAGTTGCCATCTTTAATTTACACTTGGTTAGTAATTTCAGGAGTCCTGTAGGTGTTGTCAAAATGGTGGAAGAGAGGGTTAACAAAAATCGAGACCTAAAAAATGGAAGAGAAAGAGAAAAGGCAACCTTTTTATCTGTTCTTTACTTATTTATTTATTTTTCTCTTTGGAGGTGGTGCACAAAAGGTCTCCTAGAGGCAGTTCCATGTTTGTCTCTACAAACAGTGTAGTCAAAACATGTATTTTAGCACATGAAATTCTCTAAATATACTAGTACTTCTTTGAAACCCTCTTTGATATAATTTCCTCTTTAATCCTTATATTAGGTGCAAGTTAGCATGGCAACATTTTCAAATTGAGCATTTATTATTCCCTTGTCAAGGGGTATTCTTTTATTGAAAATGCCTTGATATTTGTCAAAGGTTATTATGAAATCAGGTCAATTAATCCATGTGGTACTTAAGTGTCCAATTCTGATGAAGTGGTTCAATGGGGTTAAACATCTATCAGAAGAATCTTTTACGTCTGATTGAAGAGATACTTGTAATCAATTCTTTACCAAATAATTTCATCCATTCCAGAAAGTTATAGCAAGTTGCTCTGCAGGTGTGTGGAATGTTCCTTGGATGAAAGAAGCAATATGTAAGAATAAAGTTGACTATGTTTCTTTTGGAAGTAATGGTTGCAAAGTGTAGAAATTTGAAGACAGAAAGTAGCAGCAGGCAATAAACACCACCCATCAGATGTATCTTTGATCTGAGTCTTAGTACCTGAGAATGCGTAACAGTATTGTAGTCCAACAAAATTTGATAAAAACAAGAAAGAAAAGCATATGGATCACAATGGTTAAAAGTTTTGCACTAGAAATAAACAATTCAAACACCTTTGATAAGCTTTAATTTATTACTATGACAAATCATTCTTATAAGGACAGAGCAATGAAACATTTGCTCCCCTTGGAAAAGGAAGTTTCATAACAAAAGAAGAACAACGTCTTTGCAAACCAATAGCTTGCCCCTAGCCTTTTCTAAGGACTTCTGCACATGGACATCTTTGTCTCAAAGTGTTCAACTAAGCCCCTTCGACCTTTATGTACATGAAGCTTCTTCCAACTCTTCTCAATCTATATGGGCTTTGGCCAAAATGGTATGTTGTATGTTTAAACAACTTCACCCTGTGTCAGAACCAAAACCAACCAATGGCCTTGGCGACCTTGAATGTGTACACTAAAATTACCAAGAAACCTAAAAAAAAAATGTATTGAGGCTTTAAATACCAAAGAAGAATTAATCTGGGACCTTCTTTATTAAATTACTTCAGATTTTGCCATCAACTGCAGATTGCTTCAACTGAGAGCTTCTTCATGACGCTTGGACATGGATCCCCTCCAAAGACTTCAGGAGCTACAGTTACCGTGCACATTTGCTTCCCAATGCACTCCTGCAAGAGGCATTGTATAAATTTCTCAAGACATTAAAACAAACAAGCAAATTTAATATACAAATGAACCAGACTTGGGTAAACAGATTGAGTGAATTTGGCCTTAGCCAATCAAATTAGTCAATCCATCAAATCCTGAAAGGTCAGAAAACTTCAGACCAGTAGTAATACACTGGCTATAAAGACTTGAGCAAGTCTACCCGGTAACTTGTGAAAGTCATGGATTTGATCTGAAACATTTGAAAAATGTAAAAAACTAATTAACAAATATAAATATCGCATAATTTTAGTCCTTCCATTCCTTTCTCCAAAAAGAGGTCATTATTGGGTTGGATCTTTGTTGACAAGTGATTAACAATCTATCATGAAAAGACTTTTCTTTAAGTTGATTCAGGAGTGTACCATTCTCAATCCAACATAACTTGTGGAACATAATCAATTAAAATGATTGTTACAGAAACACCGTCTTTATGTGCATTGGATGGTTAAGGTGATGTATATCAATAAATTGAGCTACTTGAACCCAGAATTTTGAGCAACCTGGCCTAACTCTGTAGGCCTAAAAAGGGCTTGACTTGGCTGAGTCACAAGTGGGCTCACTAGCTTTCTGACTATGAAAAAGACATGGCAGAAGAGATGTTAGATGTGTGTAAAAGATGATTGGGGTGCATTATATCAACCAAATGAGAGATATGGGGTTAAGCCCAAAACTTGGAGTAACCTGACCTATCCATAGGCCTAAAAAGGGCTTGACTAGGCTGAGACACGAGTGGACTCGCCATCTTTCTGACTATGAAAAAGACATGGTACAGGAGATATAAGATTTAGTCAACCTACCCTTTCAAAAGCGTCGTACGACTTGTGAGCATGACAGCTCCCCTCTTGGAAGCTCCCGCACACCCCTTGTGGCGTTCCAAAGCTAGCGAACTTTATTGATGAGATCTTCTGTCCAGGTGCACACCAGAGATGGGCCTTGGGCCTTAGAGGTCTGTTGACTTTGCCAAAGGCTTGCATCTGCCAATTCATCAGCGTTGGCTGCCATTCAAAAATATCAGCACAGACACTTTCTACTTTTCTCCTGACCAAAGAAATCCCATTCGGATCACCACCCCATTCTTCAAACACAACCAATAGGTTTCCACTTGGTTTAAGCCATGAACGTGGAACATGATACCTGAAATTAGTTTCCATTGATCAGTTTCATCATGAATATTTGAACCTGCAAGATCTATGTTATCACAAATAACCTAGTCTCACCATCTTTGGGAGGCCTCTCCACAGTTACTTCGGCATTTTTTCTCGTCATATGTTCCAGTATAACTACATTCACCACAAGTACCATCCGCTTTATATGCAGGCCAGAAGCGTCCAATGCTCTGCCCATTTATCCATATTTGACCTTTTCCCATACTGCCCATATCTAAAGCCAATGGTTCATTCCCAAATGGTGCATTGAAAATAGTCTGGAAATATCACAACATAAGAAAGGATGCCTTGGTAAGATGAAAACCGGTTATAAAACTTTTCATAATTTTATATGGAATTTCAAAGGAGAAACATGGAAGCCTTAACTGAGGTTTTGTCCTTACCTTGAACCATGTCAGAGGCTGCCTTCGAGTCACTAATGATCCCTGTACCCACTCAACAGAGGTACTTCCACTAAGTGAATGGAGACTCAAAGCTTCTCCTTTTAAACCAACCTGCCCAGGGACACATGAAGAAATGATTCTATATATTGTGGTGGCAATGGAAAGACATGCAAGATATATAATAACTAGAAGACAAACCTTGTAAGACCATTTCTGCCATGACAAGTCCCTTCTCCCCTCATTGAGACCCTTCAACATGACTGGGCCTAGAACCCCAGCATTCCATGTCTCAAAGTGTGGGCCAACATTCTAAACTCAATTAAAGACAGTAAAAACCCTAGCACAGTCAGATTTGTGTGGCATCACAATGTTCAAGAGGAACATACACACATAAGAGGGAGAAAAAAACAAACCGGGAGGCCAACGGATATGCTTAATAGGGAGATCTTGTTAATGCCAGCTATCAGCTTCACATTTTCATTAAATGTCAGTTTCGGGTTCTCTAGACTCCCATAAACAGTTCCTGCCAGAAAACAGGGAACAACTACTAATCAGTAAAATGAAAAAAGAAAATAAAAGAAAAAGGAATAGACTCAGACTGTAACTAGCAAAGTAGTTTGCATGCTTCTGTAGAAAGCCACAAGAACCCGCCTACCTGATAGTTGACCATTGATGAAAACATGCAAAGCGTGGCCTGCTGAAGACACTGTGAGGGTAGGATACTGTCCATTCCTCAAAAAAACTTCATTTGGGTTTATCTTGACACTGAAGAGAGGGAAAGAATATAGATAAAGGATAAGTAAAAAAAAAAAAATCATATTGATGTTGAAGAGAGGAAGAAATTGTAGATAAAGTATAAGAAATAATAACAAAAAGAAGTTTTACTGGAGTAACTGTTTTATTTAGGGAAAAAAAAGTCTTGAAGAAGACGAGATCATGATGGATTATAACTACTCACTCAGTTGTGTACCACAAATAGTCCGAGGCATCTCTGGTTGTATTTATCTGCTCCAGCAACCCTACCACTGTAAATGAATTGTCATCATTGGAGGCAGGCTCTTCGTTGTATGATTGCCAAGAGAACCCTCTGGTACTCACTAATGCCATCTTCATTTGAGCACTTTGAGCCCCGACCTGCAAAGATGCATATCTGATGTCACAAATATTGTTCCCAGGAAGGAATCTTGCAATAGAGAAAATTCCTGGGAGTTGAAATAAACTTTTTAGATTTTTATTGGGGAAATAGAGGGAAATTAATCAAGAAAGATAAGAAAATGCATGTTCAAAGTTATGAAATTAATATTTTCATAAATCTAAACTTTAATATCTAGTGAAAACACCACTATGCTTTGGTCACATTTCTAGCCTACAATAAAAATAAATCATTTCTTGTGTGAGAAAAGTGAAGTTCTTGTTATCTTTTGAGAAATTCAGAAACTAAAAATGATAAATTGGGTAAGCATGAAGTACGCTCGAATGTGATGAACAAAATAAGTTCAACTTAGTTAACAATTTTTTTTCCTCACCCTTGCAGTGTTGAAAACAGTGTTTTTACAGTCAGGAAGGATGCTGATGGACCAAGGAGGCAAGTTGTAGTGCATATTCCCAAAAGTAACTGTTGCAAAAGATTTCGAGTTGTAGTTTGCAAGAAATGCAGCACAAGCTCCAGACTTTGACTTGAATACATGAGCCTGGATAACAAATAATTAGAATGGGGGTTAGTTCCAGGCCTAGTATGAGACAGGATAAATAGTTTTTATGGAGCTGTAGTGAATCTAACCTCTTGATAATGCCCAAGTGACATCACAGTTGGATCTGCAGAAACTAAAGCTGGTTCACACAACTTGATTGCTCTATGCAGATCTTTCAAATGACCCCATTTAGGTTGCCTCAATAGTCCTGGAAACAGAATGGGGAATCTTTTAAGCATAATGAGGAACTTTCTACTCTTTGCTGAGTTTGACCATAGGTTCCTTCTAAATAACCTTTATTAAAAGTTAAGCACTAGCTTTGCATTGGAAAATTCTTGCTAGAAGGTGCAAATCAAAGGCTCAAAGGTTCAAAGGTTCAAAGAAGGGAAAACTATATTTATAATTTTCAGGAAGCATATGGGAAAGGCAGGAAAATGGCTAGTTAAGTGAAAACCTAAAGATTTTGAGTAAAGTTGATTATATATACAATCCATAACTGTCCAAGTCCAACACATGCAACAGGGACAGAGGGGAAGGACCCACCATTCAATGGGAAACTCCTATATCAAAGTTCATTCCCTAAAAAGATGGGACCATCTGATCTAATGCATTCTTTCAGTCAGAAGAAAATACGCCAATATGTCCACAAATAGGCTGGTTACAACCATCAGGATGGTGCCCACGAGATCTTTGGTGTAACCCATCAATGATGATCCCGCTTCTCTTTAAGCATGTGACATATACTCTTCTTCTTCTTCTTTTCTTATTATTACTATTATTATTATGAATAACTGAATTTATTAATAATTACTAATAGCTATGACACTGCTATTAGTAATTATTATCCATAATACAAAGAATATAGATTATCAGCTGGATAGAATTCAAAAAAAAAAAAAACATTCTAAGGTCCTAAATCCTGCATACTAACCATATTCATCGATTGGAGCATCATAATCATAGCTAGTGGCAATGAACGGACCCCCAGCTGTACGGCCAAAATTTGTTCCTCCATGGTACTGGAGCAGAGATATGAAAAGAGAAAACTTTCAGGTGAATTTATTCTAGAATCACCATGTATCAGTTGGAAAAAGACTTAATCATACCATGTAGTAATTAATAAATGACCCGCCCTTCTGTATAAACCTTGCAACTGAAAATGCCAAGTCTTCAGCTGGTCTGTGAGGAACTGGACCTCCAAACTCTGTATACCTGCAGGTGCAACAGATGAAGCTAGGCAGTAGCTCTTGCAATTTACTATTGAGTTAACTTCTGATTTCTTAAATGGGTAGCAGATAGACAGAAAATAGTGCCCAGAATTGGGATTTGGTGTTTTTCAGGGGTAACAAGTGGACAACATACCAGCCAGTCCAGGCTTCTGTCCACATTTTGGGTTTATACGCTTTGTTAGGAGAGAACCAGTCACAATAGAATCCATTACAGGCATTGATCTGTTGGAAGATCAATAAATAGAAGTTAAAAGGGAAAAATAAGCAAGCAGATTCAGGAAACACACATATCTTGAAGTACTAAATGCTAAATGCTATAACAAGACAAATTCAAATTTTAAAGAGGCAAATTCTTTTACGAAAAAATGAGACAAATTCATCTTGAATGCACAAGAAACAGACTCACCATTATAATATAACAAAGAGACACAGTCATCATTTCTAACCATACAAAAATTCAAAAGCCACAGGGAATACACAGACAAAACTTAGCAGATAGATAGGCCAGGGAAGAAACGGAGACAGATTAGATAAAAATTCTTTTAGGTTCCATTATCCTCTACCCAAGTGGTAGCCCCACTACCAAAAGAAGAAGCACACTATATAAGAGGCACCAATAATGCCTATTGGCCTGTAACAATATGACAGGAAAAATTGAAAGGAAAGCATTAAAAAAAAGTGCACATCACTTACAATCGGATCAGGGGCATCATCTTGCTTGCACATAACCCATGGGACTCCAGTGCCAAGACCCACAGCCATTTTTGCTGCCCAATCACTATAAGCCCGACCAGAAGCACCGAGTTCATATTCCATAGGTCCATATTCGTTCTCTATCTGCGAGATACATTCACGGAGAGGGACCCTTCAGTTTCTCAACTCGCTTCTTCATTTCATTCAGTGATTAACAAAGTTAACAATGGGAAGATGTCAATAGACTACTTGGCCAATCAATTGGCTTACCTGGGACAGAATTATAGGGCCACCCTGAGTCTCAAACAACCCTTCTGCTTTCATCATATCCACAATCTTTTTCGAGAATCCTCCCATTGCCGCCTTCATTATAATTGTCCAAAAATCAATATATAATTTGTAAAAATTGAAGAAAATCAAACGATAGAGATAGTTTATAAAAAAAAAAAAAAAAAGTAGAAGAAGAGTGAAAGACAAAGAAAGGATTTTTCAGGTGAAAGCAAAGAACCCAAATATCCAACCTTGAAAGGTTCATTATTTGTTCTGAAACTGATACCCCGGACATATTTCAGCCAAACAGGGAAACCCCTGAATCGAAAACAGAATACATTGTTTAACATTAACGAAAAAAATTAAATATTCTACTCAAATTTTTCATTAAAAAAAAAAAAAAAAACATAAATTTTCTTTTTTCAGAACTTTTTTATTACCCAAAGTTCCATTCGGCGCAAACATAGGGGCCAATACGGAGATGAACATAAAGGCCTGCCGCCTTCACCAGCTTGATAAACCGAACCAGATCATATCTCCCCTCGAAGTAATACTACAAAATAAAGATTTTAAAGCAAATAAATAAATTTCTCCACCAAAAAAAATTAATAAAAAAAAAAATAGAGGGACATTTCCATTACTTTGCCTGGAGATGGCTCATGCCCATTCCAGAAAACATAGGTCTGGATAACATCCAAACCTCCATCTTTTGCCTTCTGAATAAGATCCGGCCACATCTGCAATCAACCCAAATTTATATAAAACAAGAAACCATTGAAACAAAACCAGCTAAATCAATAAGAAACTTCGAAAAGAGAGATAGAAAAGGAGAAGCCAGAGATACCCATTTACTAAATAGAAACAAAACCAACTAAATCAATAAGAAATTTTGAAAAGAGATATAGAAAAGGAGAAACCAGAGATACCCATTTACTGGATAACTCAAAAAAAAAAAAATCTGGAAAAAAAAAAACTAGAAAACAAGAAAAAATAAAAAATAAATACCCACTAACTACATTTGCCTTTATACCTCAGGAACGCTTCGTGGGTAGTGAATAGATCCTGAAATAAGGATTCTCCGCTGCCCATTAACGATTATAGCTCTGTGGTCATAGGAAACAGATGCTGAAACAGATGATATCCATGAAAACAAGAACACAAACAAGAGCACGTTGGTTCCCAACACGTTCCACATTACAAGTTTAGAACCCATGACCTCTGCTTCTCAAAGCAATGGCCCTTTGTTTTTCTTTCTTTTCACTTTGTGATTTCAGACCAACAGAAGAACGGCTCCTATGCTTCTCTTCTCTTTTACACTTTTTCCTCTTTATTCCTCCTTTTGTGAAGAAAAATATTGAGAGAGGCTTCAGAGTAGTGCCAACAAATGCTGGGTTGGTTTGCAAAATCAGAACCTCTGCACCTGCTTTTAAACAAGAAGGATAAAAGACTTGAAAGTGAGAGAGGGACCCTCTTTTTAGCCTTACCCCTCAGGTCCTCTCTGACGCGGATCTTCATCCATGATCCAATTGCTTTTCTCCTCCCTTCTTTCTTTTTGTTAAGATTTTTTTTTTTTTTTTTTTTTTTTAATTAATATTAGTTATTTTTTCCTTTCTTTTTTATTTTTTATTTTTTATTTTTTTTTTTGAATTTTTTGTAAAGTTATGTTCTTCCTTTTGTAAATTGTATATTAAAGAACCCACACCAATAATAATAATAATAATATGAATAAAGAAGTTATTAATACAATAAATAATTAAATGGTTAAGTTAATCGAGATGTTTTGATTATAGTTCTTCTTCTTGTTTTTTTAGCTCTGGGCTCTGGCCCTTGTTGTTGGGTTTCAACTTTGGAAAGATACCCATCTCAATCCCGAGACGGTCGGTCTGGTGTCTCTCTACTTTATCGGCCCATATTGAATGTTTGTTACGTAGTTAATGTACGTATTAATAAAGTGTTAAAATAATTCTTTTTTTAAGCAAATATGGTTTGTCACGGGCTCACACTCTTCCTTGTTTCACTGTTGTGCATAAGCAAGCACTTTGAGAGTATATGTGAAGAACCCATAAGAGAACTGATCAAACTTGCTCCAGAACTTCACCCAGTCAAAGAGTCGAACCTTGCAAGATAGAATAGTGCAATCCAACACTCTAGGGGTGGCAATGTTTGACACAAACCGCGAACCCATCACGAAATGAGCGGGTTAGGGTTTACTGTAATTGTATTTTGTGTTAAAGTGGTTGACACAATTAATCAATGGGTCATGTTTGGATTGAACCATATAGTCGTATACCCTAATCTTGATATGACACGAATACAATTTTCCAATATGAATTGCCACTGCTAGTTACATGACTCATGAACCTAACAAGAAATTAACAAGTTGAGGTATACTATAATCGTGTTTTGGGTCAATCCGCTTTGACACGATTAATAAATGGGTCCTGTTTGGTTTAACCCATATAGATGTATATCCTTAACTCAATACGTCACAAACCTGACCCACCAACACAAATTACCACCCCTAATCCAACCTCATATTATGCTAATCAAACATGTGTCTACCATTTGCTTTGTAATTATTTATTCACTCAAAATCATTTACAATCGTTGAACTATATTAACTAATTATGATTGTTTGCAGGACGATACATAGACAAAAATTTAAAAAGTTAACCAATTTTGGATGGATGTTTTAAATTTTTTGTATGCATGTCACGCTGTAGACAATCAAAGCAGGTTAATGTGGTTTAACAATTGTAAAGGATCTGGACTTTTTTTAATATGTATCAGCTTCTGTAAGTTTTGTGAAAGATTTATAGGGGCGGGGGCCTGCCCTTGTAGTACATTATATGTGGTCTTATATGTTTATTTTCCTCAAATAAAATTCCCTTTGTTATTGATTGGAAGTAAAAAAGATAAAGTCTATGTTTCTACTTTCAAGCAATATTCCAAACCTATTAGAGCACCTGACTAGATCTTTGGGGCATGTGGATTTCCTACCTCTCTTACGCATCAAAAAAGTGAAAAGCATCTCCCAAAAAGTGTAAATCACTTTTTTCAGCACTGATGTGTCGGCTTCTAATATCAGTCTTACCTAAGGCTGACTTTTATCAGTCCTATCAAATCTTACCTCGATTTTTTATGCCTAGACAAATGGCCCAAGGAGGACTCTAGTGGTGGGGTTGGTGTTCATGTTGCAATAATTTATATGATTATCCACTAGGTATTGTTGCAGCATAGTATTTTGAAGCCTAAAACATGACTACAAATTGGCAACTCTTCAATCTTATGTTTTTCACCATAAACATATCCACAATTTTCTTTCATTAAAAAGAAAGGAAAAAAAAAAAAAAAAAAAAAAAAAATTTTTAAAAAAATCAAACAACTGTAAAAAAAAAAAAGCTATAAATAAAATATATGAAAAAACAAACAAGTCTG
>JAOXJP010000015.1:9114869-9131287 GCA_025762735.1 Platanus orientalis | reverse complement strand
TTTTATTTTTATAGGTAATTACAAGTGAAGACGGTTTTGAACCCAGGTCTGTGGTACAACACCCATGGACTTTACCAACTTAGCCAGCAGACATCTTCAAATCACACTTATTCCTAGGTAATCACACCGAGGGCTCAATGACACCTTGGGTTGGAGGCAATCACACATCCAAGAGCTTTAGCAATCTGCTTCATTCAATCTTCATTTAATAATCAACAATAAAATTTTGAGTTGCAGACCATATATATTGTTTTTACATTTGGGCTTTCAAACTCCCACTTTAACTACTCTTTCTAAAAAAAATCTCTAAAATAATTAATTCTTATCACAAAGTGATACTCTGGTAGTATTTTGGCTATAACTTCCCCAAATCACATCGGATTCTCAAGATCTTGGACTCATTGGAAAGGTTATAGAGTAACCTTGCAAATGATGCCAAAGTTATGCTAAATGGGTAAGTTTTGACCTCCCAAAATGTGGTCCAAAGAAAAGTGATGGAAACAGATTTTTCACTTTCCTTAATAAATGTTTTTTACAACCTATTTTATTTGAAAATAAATAAAAATACCTAAACTGACTAACAATAAACTAACCTAGTTTAACCTAAAACTAACAAAATAAATTTATTGCCAAAATTCCTCTGTATAAGGGTATCAAATTTGAATATGGGCTGGTCAATCTCCCCGACTCCAAAGCATCCTTCCATAGTTCTAGAGCGGCATTTTCCTATCTATAGTCTTATCAATCAAAACCATGTCATCAGCAACACACCATGGGCCTCTTCATATATATGCCTAGTTAGTTAATCCATAACCAATGTAAAGAGATGTGGGTTCAATGCCAACCACCCCCAGTGTAAGCCTACCATGATTAGAAGCTCACTTGCCTCTCCTCTATATGTTTTTACACTAGCTATCACTCTAGCAAATATGTCCCTTATTGTGGTAATATGTCTACTTAAAACCCCTTTCTCCCATCAGATGATCTTTCTAGGGACTATCAAATTCTTTCTTTAGGTCGACAAAGACCATGTGACGTTCTTTCACATCTTTCCTAAGTCTTGCATTAATTGCCTAAAGTAAGAAAATAACTTTAGTGATTAACTTCCCGAGCATAAATTCAAGCTAATCTTTCAATACTCTAGTTGCATGTCTTGGTCTGTTCTTAATCACTTTCTCCCAAAATTTTACAGTATGTCCATAAGTTTGATCCCACATTAATTGGTAATACTTTTAATTTTCTTTGTTCTTGTATATAGACACCATAGTGTTTTTTTTTTCTTTTTCAATTCATTTGGCATTTTTGTAATCATAATAATCTTTTTGAACAACTTAGTTAACCAGGATAAATCGTCCTCTCCCATACACTTTTAGAACTCAATTGAGAATTGAGATTACATTTAATCATAAAACCTTCCATGTCTTTGTCATTCTCAAACTTTCTTTAACTCTAGACAACTTAAATTTATTAAAACACTTTTTATTTCGGATCTCATCAGAGTTATTAATCCTCCTTACGTGGTCTTCATTAATACTTTCTGAAAATAGCTCCTCCATTTTTATCTCCTCTTCCTTCTTAAAAACTCTTTAATCCTTTCTTCAAAAAAAATAAAAATAAAAATACAACTGTTTAATCCTCACTCTTAATGCATTTATCATGATCTAGGTCTCTTGTTTCATCTCCTTATTTTTGCAAGTTTGTGTACATCTTCCTCACCATATGTAACACTTAACTTACAATAAAGATCATTGTATGCCATTTAATTAGCATCGTTATTTCTATCTTGACTTTATTTTAACACTTGTATAAAAAGGCCATTACTCAATGCCGAACCCATAGTTACAGGGTGCTGAGAGTGGTAGACGGGAAACAGACCTAACCTTTGGCTTTTGCACAAAGTGGCTTCTCACCAGACTTGAACCTGCGTTGCCATGCTTACAGCCCAAGCTGCTGCCATTGCACCAAAGCAATGACCCTATTTTAACCTTCTATATAAATTTTCCTCATTCCTAATATTTTTCCAAGCCTTGTGATATGGCCTTTTACACTAATGGCAGTTTTTTAAGAGAGAATTGCATGAGGATGAACTGGCATTCTATAATAATATGCTTGGTACTTTTTCCCACAATGTTTATTGAGACAAGGGATCTACTGCATAACCGGTTTCTAGGTACATAAGTTCCTATCACATAACCCCATGGATTCTTTTACTGTTTATATTGGTAATTGTAGATCCCCTGCTTGAAAGAATAGAATTTTTAATGTTCATTGATGCTTTCTGCATGATTGAACTTAGTCTATGTTTTCCTGTGGAAAAATTCTGGCAATATTTTTGGCCATTGCTTTATTTATTTTTTGAAATGATGCTGAAAAGAAGTCTATCTGGCTATTTAATTACTTGCTTCTATATATTCTGCATGCACCCTGCTGTTGCTCTCTCTCTCTCTCTCTCTCTCTGTCTCTCTCTCTCTCTCTCTCTCTCATTTGTTTGTGTTGGGTTGGGATAGGCAATGTGAGTTCGAATCAGATAGTCCAGCTAGTCAAGTATTCGTTGCTTGTCCACAGCCCTGTGCGCAATATATCAAAAAGGTTCTATAGTGTGTCAGGGGCAGTACAACTGACAAGGGTACTTTGGTAAATACAGACAGGTAGTTTATCCTATTTGCCAAAATACCCTTACTACTTTAACACGTTGCACAATAGGCTAAGGACGAACAGTGAACACTAGACCAACTGGACTAGCTGCTCCGAAATCAGGCAATTATTAGTGGTTAATGCTTTTTGAAGGTTAGCAAAGACAAGACTCGACCCCATGTCTGTCTATAAACATGATTAATTTGGCCTTAGTTTAGTACTTCCTGGTAAAATTCGAGAATCTCCCCTTATCATGTAACTCTTGCAAACCCTCCCACTGGCTTTTTAAAGACTCAGATTAGCAAGCTCTCACATTAGTGATTAGGCCCTGTAAAGGCTCCATCAGCCAGATGCTTATGCTCCTTGTTGTAACTTATAACTCTGCCCCTACAACCACCCCCCCTTCTCTTTTATTAAAAAAGAATTTATTTAGAAGAGGGAGAAGAAAGATACAAAGAACAAAATGGAAATAAGAAAAGAACTCTGGTCCTGGGAACAGATGGAGGAGGCCACATCAATAGTCACTACAGGATATATAGAAACACTATGCATATCAGACCTATGTACACATTTTTGGCAAGCAAGTCCCTCGACTAGTTGGCTGATCTCGGCACTTGAGAGAATGAGATGTTCAAAATTGATGTAAGTCTGAGACCTCTTTAATGACGTGGGAGAGTTTTCATGATCCTACTGTCTCCCTGGAAGTTCGGCTAATCACATTGATCAAGTCCCCCATACTGCAATGTTGAGAACAGTGCCGTTTAGAACACCTTGGGCCTCCTAGAATCTCCTTTAATAAGCTCAAAATGACAGAGATAACTTCCCTTCCATTTTCGATGCAAGGTCCAGAAATTTCAAATTCTGCCAATAGCCAGTTGTCATTTGTGTCATTGTCCTCTGTTGGATCTGATCATGATGTGGAAACAAAACATGTGTGGTTCATTTTTTTTTTTTTTTACTTTATTTGTTTTTGGTGGGAAATGGTAAGATGTGGTTCATTTATATCTTCCTGCCATGTAAATTAGCCTTGTCATGCATTAGAGTCGGAGCTTGGTAAAAGTTTTATTTGTGGAAACATATATATGCATATAATGTAATAGGGAAAAAGTACAAAATACACTCCAAAGCACAAGTCAGTTCAGAACGCCAGTACCAATTTTGCTCTGATAACTTTGTGCCCATGTTGAATCTTTTTACTAGACAATTATGACTTCTAATTTCTTTGTTCAAAAACACATCATAACTTAATTTTCATGTTACCAGATCATGGGCATATCTAAATATTTGATGCATTGGTGGAGTAACTCATAAGAATTGTCTACAGTCGACAGGCTTGGTGTATTTCATTTATATCTTCCTACCATTAAATTTTTTTTTTTTTTTGAGAGGCAAGGGATAAAAACTTTATTGAAAGCCGAACAGCGAAATATATGTGAGAATTGAAGCTTGGTATGTGTGCTATTCATGGAAAGAAATATATGCATATAATTAGGGGATACACTAGCTGTTGGTGACTTCAACTGGACCCTTCTCATACAAAAGTTTTTTACATGTAGTTCATCATATTAGGGAACTGTTATCTCAGACTAAAGAACATTTGGACCCAACTGACAGGAAACTGTAACAAAGGTGGTAATGGAAACAACAGCAAAGGTGGAAATGACAGACCACGTATCTATCTGCCAAATTCTCCCCATATCACAACAACCACTGTACTCATGACGGTCTGATCCAAATATCAATGCTTTATTCAACTGTTGTATAGCAGGGCTCTGTTGAAGGATTTCCTGAGTTGGTTCTATTGGAAGCCATGTTGTTCTCAACAGGGAAAAATTGTCAAAATGCACATCAGGGGCAGCTGAAAACGAGCAAAACATGATGTTGAGCCACATGATGCTTCTGCAAAGTATCGTGCATGGATCGTGAGTCCCATTAGTGAAGTGCATAGTGATTGCTGATTGAATGTTTGATTGAGATATCAGGGTATTGGACTCTGAAACAACTTGGCTCAGATACCCAATCAATGATACAACAGTTGGCTGCAAGAAAAGTTTCAAGAAACCCAAACTCCATGACGGCAAGGATCATACGGCCTCCATGAAGTATGATCAGACAATGGGATTCTGGGTCAAAGAATTTCATGGCCGTTATGTGAGGTATTGGTATTGGGATATCACTGTCAATAGTTACACATCCACTGAAGTGCATTACATATTTTTAGCCTGTGGAAAAATTTTGAATTCTATTAGGCATCTGATTGGACAATGGGACTAGTGCTTTGAATGGACAGTGGGATTCCGGCTCCAAAAAAATTAGTATTTAGATGATGTTAATAGTGCCTTGAATTGTAAAATATCTGCCTTTAGAGAAGGCTTATAAAAAGGGAGCAAGTTGTCATCTTTGAATTAGAGTTGGCTTGTAATTTTATATGGGTTCTGGTGGTCAAAATGGTTCAGGGGGGCTAATAAACGAGGAGACCTAAATAAACGGATACAGAAGTAAGAGGTCTAATTTTTATCACTTTTTTTTTTTTACATTTTTATCTGGCATGATTGTAATTGCTTGTATTTTCTATGCAAACTGCGTACATAAAAAGGTGTTTATTTTAGCATCTGAAATTCTCTAATACTTTTTCTTGATGTATACTAAACCATCTTTAAAAAACTCTTTTTGATTAATGTGCTTTTTTTAAATTTTTTTTATCTCATGCAAGCTAGCATGTCAATGTCACTTTTTCGTATTGATCATTTATTATTCTCATCATAAGAGTATTCTTGTTGAAAAATGCCCTAAAATATATACGAAGTTATGGAATAAAAAGCACTCTCTCTCTCTCTCTCTCTCCATGTGTTTGTCTGTATATACATAGACACAAATGCATAAATATAGTTGTCATGATTTTGCATGTTAGGAGTCAAGATCTTTAATATCACGAGGTATGCATCTGGTCATTGTTGGTATAGATCATCACATAGATCCGAAGTCATATATGTAAATCAGGCGAATTAGTCCATATAATATTGATGACTAAGACCCCTTTGTCTTCTGATGAAGTGGTTGAATGACTTGAAACACCTACTCGAAGATTGATTTTATATCTGACTGAAGTACTTATTTGTAATCAATCTGTTACCAATTAATTTCAGCCATTCCAGAATAGCAAGTGCTGTTCTGACAGGTGTGTGGAATGTTCTTAGGAAGCAAGAGTGAAATATGTGAACCAAATGTGAGTGGCACTTCTAATAGAAGTGCACTTTAAGCAATGTGTAGAAGCTTGAAGACAAGTCGTAGCAGGAAGTAAACACCACCCATAAAATGTTTTCAAGATTGGATTTGAGTCTTAGTACCTGAGAGTGCATTTAATAGTGTAGTCCAACAAAAATATGATAAAAATTGGGGAAATAAAGTATATGGATCACAAGGAGTAAAGATTTTGCAGTAGAAATAAACAATTCAAACACATTTTGATAAGCTTGAATTTATTATTTTTATAACTTATTCTTACATGGATAAGCAATGAAACATTTGCTACCCGAGGAAAGGAAGTTACATAACAAAAGAACAAAGACCTTCTAAGCCAACAGCTTGTCCCTAAACTTTTCTAAGGACTGAAAGTCTTTGCACATGGACTCAAATTCTATTGCTTCAATGTGCTCCACTAAGCCCCTTCGACCTTTGTATTATGTAAAGGGCTGCTCAGACAGCAGCTAGTTTATGTACATGAAGCTTCTTCCAACTCATCTTCACAATCTATATAGCCAACTAGTGTGTTGTATGTTTAAACTTCAACCTTGGAAATGTATGGTTGGATTACCAAGAAACCTAAAAAACTGTATTTGATGTTTTATATACCAAAGAAGAATTAATATGGGACCTCCTTTCTTTGATTTACTTCAGATATTGTCAGCCATCAGCTGCAGACTGCCTCAACTGAGAGCTTCTTCATGATGCTTGGACATGGATCCCCTCCAAAGACTTCAGGAGCTACAGTTACTGCACACATCTGCTGCCCAACGCACCTCTGCAAGAGACTCACCTGTGTTAAAAGTTTCTCAAGACATTAATATAAGAACAGAAACAAGCATACTTAACACACACATGAGCCAAGCTTGGGTAAACAGATTGATGAATTTTGACATCAGCCATTCAAATTGGTCACCCAACAGTGTCCTCGAAGGCTGGAAACTTGTGATAAGTAATGGACTGGCTATAAAGACTTGGGCATATCTATCTGGTAACTCAGCCAAGTCATGAATTTTATCTAAATTATTATATCTGGCATGAGTGTAATTGTTGGATTCCTTCCTCTAAAAAAAGGCCATTAAGGGGCTGAATCTTCGTTGACAAGGAAAAAAAAATTATGAGAAACCTCTTTCTTTGGGTTGGTCCAGGAGTACCATGTTGATACCCCACCTCTTGTAGACCAATATCAATTAATATGATCATTACAAAAATACCTGTGTGTGTGAGCATGCAACCTCATGGTTGGGTGCAGTATACCAATTGAGCCATGGAATCAAGCCCAAGATTTTGAGTAACCTGTCCTAACTCCATAGTCCAAAAAGGGACTGATTTGGCTGAGTGACATGTGGACTCGCTAGCTTACTGGCTATGAAAAGCACTTAGTAGAGGAGATATGAGATTTTAGTCAGCCTACCCTTTCAAAAGCATCGTATGACTTGTGAGCATGACAGCTTCCCTCCCGGAAACTTCCGCACACCCCTTGTGGAGTTCCAAAACTAGCAAACTTTATTGATGAGATTTTCTGTCCAGGTGCACACTTGAGATGGGCCTTGGGCCTTAGGGGTCTTTCGACTTTGCCAGAGGCTTGCATCTGCCAACTTGTCAGCGTCGGCTGCCACTCAAAAATATCAGCACAGACGCTTTCTACTGTTCTTCTGACCAAAGAAATCCCAGTAGGATCACCACCCCATTCTTCAAACAAAACCAATAGGTTCCCGGTTGACTTAAGCCATGAACGCGGAATGTGATACCTAAGATTAATAGCCATTGATCAGTTCATCATGAATGTTCTAACCTGCATGATCTATGTTATCACAAGAACTAACCAAGTCTCACCATCTTTGTGAGGCCTCTCCACAATTACTTTGGCATTTTTTCTCGTTGTATGTTCCAGTATAACTACAGTCACCACAATTGCCTTGTGCTTTATATGCAGGCCAGTAGCGTCCAATGCCCTGTCCATTTATCCATATATGACCTTTTCCCATGCTGCCCATATCTAAAGCCAATGGTTCATTCCCAGTTGGTGCATTGAAAATAGTCTGAAAATATCACAGCATAAGATCAGATGCCTTAGCAAAAGAAAAACTGATTGTATTACTTCATGTATCTTTATGGAATTTCAAAGGAGCAACATAGAAACCTTAACTGAAGCTTTAACCTCACCTTGTACCATATGAGAGGCTGCTTTTGAGCCACTAATGATCCCTCTACCCACTCAACAGACGAACTTCCACTGAGTGAATGGATACCCAAAGCTTCTCCTTTCAAACCAATCTGCCCAGGAAAATCAGAAGATATGATTCTCTATAGTCTGGTGGCAATGAAAGGACATGCAAAATAGAGATTATTTAGAAGACAAACCTTGTAAGACCAATTCTGCCATGACAAGTCTCTTTTCCCCTCATTGAGGCCATTCAATGTTACTGGGCCTAGTACCCCAGCATTCCATGTCTCAAAATGTAGGCCAACATTCTGAACTCAATCACAGACAGAAAAGCTTAGTGTAGTCAGACTTTCCCACCATCACAATGTTACCAAGGAACATAAATACAACAGATAAGAGGGAGAAAGAACAAACCGGGAGGCCCACAGCTACACTTAAAAGGGAGATCTTGTTAATGCCAGCAATCAGCTTCACATTGTTGCTAAATGTCAGTTTTGGAAACTCTAAACTCCCATATGCAGTTCCTGCCAGAAAAAAATGCAACACTACTCATAAGAAAAATACAAAAAAAAATTAAAAAAAAAAAAAAAAAAAATGCACACTATGAATTATCTGGTAAAGTGGTTAATGTACTTCAGTGGAATGCCACAAGAGCCTCCCTACCTGATAGTTGACCGTTGATGAAAACATGCAAAGCATGGCCTGCTGATAACACTGTGAGGACAGGATACTGTCCATTCTTCAAAAATTCTTCATCTGGGTCTATCTTGACGCTGAAGATTGGAAAAGCATATAGATAAAGGTTAAGAAAAAAATATGTAATTCTATCTTGATGTTGAAGAGACGAAGAGAATGTAGCAAGCAGTTTTGATGAGATACTGTTTTATTGAGGAAAAAAGCCTCAAAGAAGGCAAGTCCACTTTGAGTTATAGCTACTCACTCTGTTGTGTACCACAAATAGTCTGAGGCATCCCAGGTGGTATTTATTTGCTCCAGCAACCCAACCTTTGTAAATGAACTGTCATCAACGGAAGTAATCTCTTCGTTGTATGATTGCCACGAGAATGCTCCACTACTCACTGGAGTCATCTTCATTTGTGAACTTTGAGCCCCAACCTGTACAGAGGTTGGTATCTGATGTCACAAATCTTGTTCCAGAAATCTTTTGATTGGAGAAATTCTAGGCAGTTGTTAAAAAGTTTTCCTTTGGTTTTATTGGGGAAATAGATAGAAAATTAATGAAGAATAGAAAAGGTATATGTTCACAGTTAGAAAAATATTGAATATCTTTACTAAATTATAAGCATCAAAATCTTGTGAAAACACCACTATGCCTTCGTGACATTTTTCTCCTAAATTTAGAAATAAATGATTTTAAAGTTAAAAAATTATCTTTTGAATAATTCAACAAAAAAAATTTCACAGTAAAATTGGTAAGCATCATTTAACTAAGAGTCTTTTCCTCACCCTTGCAGTGTTGAAAACGGTGTTCTTGCAGTCAGGAAGGATGCTGATAGACCAAGGAGGCAGATTATAGTGCATATTCCTAAATGTAACTGTCGCAAAAGATTTTGAGTCGTAATTTGCAAGGAATGCAGCACAAGCTCCAGACTTTGACTTGAAGACATGAGCCTGGGTAGCAAATAATTGAAGCGGATATTAATTCCAAGACTAGAATGAAACAGGGTAAATAGTTTTTTTACAGAGTTGAAGTAAATCTAACCTCTTGAGAATCCCCAAGTGACATCACAGTTGGATCTGCAGAAACTAAGGCTGGTTCACACAATTTGATGGCTCTATGCAGATCTTTCAAATGACCCCATTTAGGTTCCCTTAATAGTCCTATATATAGAACGAAAAATCTTGTAAGATTAATATGGAATCTCTCTCTCTCTCTCTGTCTCTGTCTCTCTCTCTCTCTCTCTCTCTCTCTCTCTCTCTCTCTCTCTCTCTCAATATATATATATTTATATATACAAAAAAAAAAAAGTATTAATTTCCCATTTTGAAGTGAAAACCTAAAGTTCAAACATCGGAAGGTCAATACTTTATTGCTTTCAGCAGGCATATGTATATATTTTTTGATGGATGCTTTCAGCAAACATATGGGAACTGCAAGATAAGTGGAAATCTAAAATGAATAGAATAGACCATATATACAGTCTCTAACTGTCATTACATATGGAGCTGTTACAGGGGAGGGACCCACCATTATTGGTAAACCTCCTACTACAAAAAGTTATCCCCCTTGGTATATTGGAACCAACAGAAGGAAGAATTATGATAATATGTCATGAAAAGTCCATGCATAGGATGGTCACAGTCAGATGGTTCGGGCATTTAGTCTTTGGTGCAATCCATCAAATAATGATCTCACTTTTCTTTGTGAGTGTGAAGTAGATGGCTGACACTTGTGTTCTAGTAGTTATTGTAGATTTCCTATTATCTATAATAAAAAATTAAAGTTATCTGCTGGAAAGGCTTCAGTAATATACACCACTCTAAGATGGTAAATCCTGCATGCATACCATATTCATCAATTGGAGCATCATAATCATAGCTAGTGGCAATGAAAAGACCACCAGCTGTCCGGCCGAAATTCGTTCCACCATGGTACTGGATCAGACATATGAAAAGGAAACAACTTCAGTTGAATTAATTCTGGGATAACCATGCACCAGTTGAACAAGACACAAACATACCATGTAATAATTAACGAATGACCCGCCCTTTTGTATAAACTTTGCAACTGAAAATGCTATGTCTTCAGCTGGTCTGTGAGGAACTGGACCTCCAAACTTTGTATACCTGAGTGCACAACAGATGAGGGACAATTCAGTTAGGCAATTCCTCTAATACTTTACGACTGATTTATTAAATCGATATCAGAGAAACAGATAAATAGAACCTAGCCTTGGGATTTGGCTGATTTCAGGAGTAACAAACGGGCTACTTACCAGCCGGTCCAGTTTTCTGTCCACATCTTGGGTTTATAAGCTTTGTTAGGAGAGAACCAGTCACAATAGAAATCATTGCAGGCGTTTATCTGTTGCAACATCAGTAAATTGAAGTTAAGAGGGAAGGATAAGGGAGCAGATTAAGGAAAGACATATCCGGAAGCTATGGTTGCTTAATGCAATAACAATAACACTCATCAACCTGGATGCACAGAAATTGGACTCCCCAACAATTTTGGATAAAAAGTATATATAATTTTTCTTTCTATCCGGGAGTCAAGAAGGATGATTTCATTCATCATCATCGTGTAATTGTGACTATGATATAACAAGGAGAAACAGTCATCATTTCTATCTATAGAAAATTCAAAACCACAGTAATCAGAAACAGTATGAACGAGATAGAAATGACTGGGAAAATGCAAACTAAGCCATGTATGGACGAGATAAATATTCTTTTATGGTCCATTCAGGGTCATTCATGTGGCGAACCCCACTAAGGAAAGCGTTTTACTTGAGGCACCAAGAATGGCCATAGCAAAATGACAAGAAAAGTAAACGAAAGCGTTACAAAAAGTGCAGAGGCACTTACAACAGGATCAGGGGCGTCATCTTGCTTGCACATGACCCATGGGACTCCAGTGCCAAGACCCACAGCCATTTCAGCTGCCCATTTAGTATAAGCCTTACCAGGAGCACCAATTTCCCACTCCACAGGTCCAAATTCATTCTCTATCTGCAATAAGCATTCAAGGAGAAGAACCCTTTAGTTTATCGATTGGTAATTGGCGAATTTAAATAAGGAGAAGATGAAAATGGATTACTTGGCCAATCAATTGGTTTACCTGGGACATGATTATCGGACCGCCCTGAGATTCAAACAATCCTTCTGCTTTCATCATATCCACAATCTTTTTTGTAAATCCTTGCATTGCCACCTTCATTATAATCATTCAAAAATCAATTTTTATTGAAAACAGAACACAAAAATAGAAAATTTTCAAGTGTAACCAAAGAACCCAATAATCCAACCTTGAAAGGCTCATTATCTGTTCTGAAACTGATACCCGGGACGTATTTCAGCCAAATAGGGAAACCCCTGAATTGAAAACAGAACACATTTCTTAAAATTCAATACACTATTCACATCTTTAAAAAAAATACAATATTTTTTTTCAACTGTTTCATAATTATATTATTCTTTATTATTACCCAAAGTTCCATTCAGCACAAAGATAAGGACCAATCCGGAGATGAACATAAAGACCTGCCTCCTTCACCAGCTTGATAAACCGAACAAGATCATACCTCTCCTCAAAGTAATACTACCAAAATAGAAT
The DNA here is from genome assembly GCA_025762735.1 of Platanus orientalis. NCBI lineage: Eukaryota > Viridiplantae > Streptophyta > Magnoliopsida > Proteales > Platanaceae > Platanus > Platanus orientalis. The sequence continues at coordinate 9,118,946 of JAOXJP010000015.1, read as the reverse complement.
TTAGAAAAGAAAATAAATAAACCTTTCTACCAAATAAATCAAGAACAAAAAATGAAAACCAAATAAAATAGAAGCATTGCCATTACTTTGCCCGGAGAAGGCTCGTGCCCATTCCAGAAAACAAAGGTTTGAATAACATCCAAACCTCCATCTTTGGCCTTCTGAATAAGGTCCGGCCACATCTGCAATCAGCCCAGAATTGAATGAAACGAAAAACCCACCAAATCAATAAAATAATCTCAATAACCTTAAAGAAATTGCAGAAAATAAGAAACCAGAGATACCCATTAACTGGATAGCTTCCAAAAACTGAAAATAATAATAATAATAAAACCAAAAAAACCAAAAAAATATAAGAAAATCAGGAATATAGACTAACTACATTTGCATTAATACCTCAGGAACGCTTCGTGGGTAGTGAATAGACCCTGAAATGTGGATCCTTCGCTGCCCCTTAACGATAATAACCTTGTCGTCGTAAGACACAGAGGCTGAAACTGACGAGAACCATGAAACAAGGAATACAAACAAAAACGAGTTGGTTCCCAACACGTTCCACTTTACGAGTCTCGAACCCATAACCTCCTGCTTCTCAAAGGAATGGGTTTTTGTTTTTCTCTTTTCACTTTTTTCTACTTCACCCTTTTCTTCCTTCTTTTATTACTGAGACAATAGAGACACAAATCCTAGAAAGAGAAAAAGAACGGTTGCTATGCTTCTCTTCTCCGTTACACTTGCCTTGCTTCCTTTCTCCTTTTAAGAAGAAAAAACAAATCTGCAAAGAGGTTGCAGAGTTAAGCGCCAACTAATGGTGGGGGGTTTGCGAAGATGAGACGCTATGCTTCTGCATTTAACACGGAGAACAAAGGGTTGGAAAGTGAGAGCGGGACCCACTTTTCAGCCACACTCTCTTGAATCATCAAGTAAGAAACAAATGAAACATTAAGTAAGAAACAAATACCAAAAAAGGCAGTTGCTGTTTACACCACAGATATTTTTAAGTACCTCACTTAAAACTCTAAAAATAAATTTCCCAAAATTTCCCAATATGAATAGACTTGGATACCCCTTTTTAACATTTAAAAAAAAATTAATTAATTTTAAAACCACACCTCATTCTCTCCCTCCAAAACTACACATTTCTTCTTTATTTTTCTCATTCTTCCTACACTTCATCTTCTTTATTTCTCTCAACTTCTTTCCTGCACCTCATTTGTTTCGGATTCTAGAACCCGATTCTGGTTACAATCGATTATGGGCTGAATCGGAGTGTTTGGTTTGGATTCTAAAATCCAATTACATAAAATAAGTGGTAGAATCGATCCAAAATCAGAATCACTCTCAGGGTCAATTTGTAAGAGGCAAAAATCGATTACAACTCAATTTTGCATTCTTTTGAGGGAATGAAATTGTCAATATTTATATCCCCAAAATAACTTGACCTCCTCTACTCCTTCACGCTGTGCAAGTTGAGATAGTGAGAGGCAGCCCGGTGTGCAAAATTTGAGACGACAAGCTCTTCTTCTCCATGGAGATCTCTCAACCAAATTCCTTCAACATTATCTATACCAAAAGCTTCATCTTCAAGCTTTCTCCCGTGCTCTAACTTTTCTTAAATGCAATATAAACTCAAGATTTAGTAGAGAAATGAAGCAGCAAATCCATCTCCCAAGATCCGAACGATGAAAGATTTCTCTCTGGTTTTTTGAAGTTTTTGTTACAATCGATTTGTCTCGAGTAAGCTTTTCTGTTAGTTTTGTTTTCTGCAACTTTTTTTTTTGGTGAGATCTTGAACTCAAATCAAAAGTCCTTTGACTTTTAAAGTTTCTCCTTTTTGTTCAATATAACTGCTTTTTTTTTTCTTTTGTTTTATTGGATTGGAGTAAAGTTATATTTGGTTAATATGGTTGGATTTGTATGTTTGCTTCGAATTTATCCAGTTCATTGAAATCCGATGTTTCTCTCTGAAAGACATTTGGCCTTGGCTTAAATGTTAATCCCTTGGAAGATGTTGCTTTGGTTCTATCACCGAAGCTTCTTGTTTCTCTTTGGTTTTCTTATTGTTTTCTCTAGAGGTTCTCTGTTTTTCACAAGATTGAGCTAGATATCTAGAGTTTTGGATCACTAAGAAATCAGGAAGTGCTAAAGAAACCATTTCAACATTGACTAGTTGGGACAATTATGAGGAAAAACGTCAATCCTCATTCAGTGAGGGCATTTACTGATAGAAGGTGGATGCTTCCATTTTTTGCAAGTTTGCTTGTGTTTGTTACTTTGTTCTTGGCAGCTTTGTTTGGGCTTTTCTCCTCCCCCTATGGAGGAGATCCACTGTCCTTTGACTTTATTTCCTTTGCTCGATTGGAGGACTCAAGTGACTATTTCGTAGAATCAGATATAAAAAGACATCATTGGATTCGCACAAACTTTTGAAAATGGAAGTACCAAGGATTGCTTATCTCATTTATGGGACAAACGGTGATGCCCCGAGAATGAGGAGGATGTTGCAGGCCTATCATCTGAGGAATATAATTTTTGAGGCTCCTCCATGTGAAAGGATAGAATTGACAATGTTGATAAAGAGTGATCCAACATTTCATGAGGTGGAAAATGTGTGGCAAAATCCAACTCAGTGACTTACAAGGGCCCCACAATGATCACGACTACCCATTAAATTGTAGCAATTTTGTTGAAGGAGAGCATGGATTAGGACTGGTTTACAAACCTCAGTGCTTCGGATTATCCTCTGGTCACACAGGATGGTCAGTAGCAGGTTTTGATTCTTATTTGTCTCTTTATTTTTTATATGGAGAATGATTGTCTGTGTTAACACAGGCTTATGTAGGTGTGCCATTGATTGACACATGATGTGTTTTTGAATTTGGTCTATTTTTTTAACACCTGGACACTTTTTTTAACCCCAAACACAATACTTGTCAACTAATAATTCACCATATACACTATAGACAATATATCATAACAGAACATTTTTTTTATATTAGCATCCATGGTCTTTCATTGTATTCATTCTAGTATAATCTACTTTCTAATTTATCATTATATGTTGTCTTTGGTTGATAATGAGAGGTTTTTGTTCAAGATATATAGAACAAAAACATGCTTGAGTTTGATATTTTCTCTTGTATCTTTTTCCTTTGAAACAATTTAAATTGATTGTTTTCATTTGGCCATAATTCATGCAACTGGAGTATTGTTGTTGATAAAATAAGTGCCTTAAGACATTTACTTGGCTGAGACTAGAGAGATACCACACCAGTGACTAATTAGCATGCGATAAGATGTAGAACAAACAGTATTTCAATAAATACGATATCACTACTTTGTTGTGTATGTACTCCTTTGATTTTTGTATTTACCTAGACAGCTTTTTTCAGCATCTCACTGATTGGTACTTAGGAATGTCAACTATTCAATATTTATCTTGTATCTAGTTTCATATTCAATCCATTTAAGTATATATAAATGCATCTATATCTGATTCTTTTAAAGTTTCTATTTATTTAGTAATATTGAGCAAAGTACTTTAGGTATTTACTAATATTGAACAAAGTTTTTCATTTATGGGCAATTTAGGTATTTTATATATAAATTGTGTTGAATTATCAATTTTGATCATTGTTCAACCAAACAAGATTCTAATTCTGTAAAGTGAAATTAGCTTTAACCAAACGGGATTCTGGATTCTAATAATTTGGTTAGGCTGTGTTTGGATGTCCGGATTTGGGCCAAATCCGGTGGAATCCCGAGAAGGATTCCATTGATTTGACAAATTCCACACATCTGGTTGATCGGATTAGAAATCTATCGATTTCTATGCAAATCCAATGGAATCCATCTCTTTGTATTTTTTTTGTTTTCCTTTTCCGTCTCAAAAGGTCATATTTGTGACCAAATCCGGTGGAAACTCCTCCTTGTTATGTTAACCGTTGATCTCTTGTGGATTCCAAAAAAGGTGTTTTCTATTTCTTGGCAATCAAATGCGAAATAGGATTATTGTATTGCATTTAATTCCTTTTCTAATCCTTTCTAATCCCTTGTACTTTTTGGATTCTCATATTC